>CABFOU010117058.1:0-11102 GCA_900660325.1 Opsanus beta
GCCTGACCTTGGTCCCATAGAAAATATCAGAGCAACCTGGGCTCTCATAACACCTGAGCAGTGCCACAGACTGATCGACTCCATGCCACGCCGCATTGCTGCAGTAATTCAGGCAAAAGTAAGTATTCAGCTGCTAAGTATTGAGTGCTGTACATGTTCATACTTTTCATGTTCATACTTTTCAGTTGGCCAACATTTCTAAAAATCCTTTTTTTGCATTGGTCTTAAGTAATATTCTAATTTTCTGAGATACTGAATTTGGGGTTTTCATTAGTTGTCAGTTATACTCATCAAAATTAAAAGAAATAAACATTTGAATATATCAGTCTGTGTGTAATGAATGAATAGAATATACATGTTTCACTTTTTGAATGGAATTGCTGAAATAAATCAACTTTTTCATGATATTCTAATTTTATGACCAGCACCTGTAAGTCATGGCCAAGAATTAATAAGGTACGAGAACATAAATAAATCGAGGCAATGTCTTCATATTGTGTGATCACAAAATAAGGAATCTGTTGTTTGTTGATGATATTGGGCAACAAAGAGCCCTGGCGACACTGTTGAGAATATTATTGCATGGCCACATAATATTTTTTTCATTATTGTCACCAGGGGGCACTGTATCACATTGAATGACCTCAGTGAAATTTTGTGACTATTTCTTTTGTTTGTTGTCTTGGTATTGAGGTTGTACAAAAGGCAACAGATTCAACTTTAATAATGTTTTTTAATTTAACAATATTGCAATACATGGAATAGATTACAGTTTACCATTTCATTTATTTATATTTTATAGACTTAACAGTTAAATAGATTTTGTTTTATATTTAAAGCTAATCATATGTATTTGAATTAAAATCCTTACCTTTAGATCTACTGTTGGCTCTTCTGAAGTACTGTAAATGTTTAATGAAAAAGTATATAAAATATCTCTTTATAAAAGGTCAGGAAGCATAAGACAGCCTATCCAACTCTATGGACACCGCAAATATTTAGCTTCCTCAAGTGCAGTTCTAAGTCCCGGTTACTTAGTAACCGGCATTAGTGTGCTTGATTAATTGACAGCAGCTTTTCATTAAGACTGACGTGTTGATTTCAGAGTGTATTCGCCAGGCAGCTTTTATAAGCTGAAGTGCACCATCTGTCCCTCTGGCGGCCACGGCACTCACTCAAATGATCTCACCTGTGCTAAATGCTGAAAGGTATATTTGCTGACTTATCATTCCATTTTATAGAGTAGTCATTAATTACCACCACTAATGAAAGATTGGATTTCTTCAACAAGGGCTGTGATATTATGCATAGAGCGGTTGAACCACTAATTGTATATTATTGCAGAAGCTGGTTTCATACAGTACATTTTGCAGGAAATGTTGAAATACAGCTAAGAGGAGTTGTTAGATACTGTTCCAGGAAACAAGTTATTCAGTTTTGGAGGTGATCCAGAATACATTCTGGAAATGAGATCAAGAAGAATGTTTGGCGCATTGCAACATTTGACACAAAAAATTGAGAGTATGTTGATGAAATAGGGTGAGCAGATGGGTAATGACCTAGAAAATGAAGGGTTTAATTTTGAGTTTGACCCAATATTTTCCTTAACATATGTGGCCTTGGCAGAGGTATGCACTCTTTGGGTGCCTTCTAGTTTTAAACTGTGATTCTGTTGTGTAAACCAGCGGATTTTTACACTGAACACTTGTTTGAGGGGAAGCATAAACCAGTAAAAATCATTGATTCATGAAGTTTGTTATCCAGATTTTAACTTTAAAGCAGCACATTTGGACATGAAAACAGTTCAGGCTTGGTCAAATAAGATAATTATTAAAGGGGTTGTATATTGCAAAACTAGTAATACCATGATGTAATGTTGCCACCATCCCAAAGATGAAAATATATTAATTTTAGGTCATATTAACCTTCCCGATCCTGAGTTCTTTCAAAATGTCAGCACTCCTCACCCTGTATTTAAGGATTCATTTTATCATTCTGGAGATGAAAGACCTCTTGTGTCAGTACCCAATGGTAACGACCGCAGCTGAGGGTTTGGAATGTAGACGAGTCATGAGAGTTTCACTTCATGATTCAACTCTTGCTTCCCCACAATGGTCCAAATCACCGCTCTGTCTGCCTGTTGATCTCACAATCCACTCTTCCCTCACGAGCGAACAAAACACCAAAATGCTTGAACCCCCTCACTTGGGACAGCAAGTCCCTCCCAACATGGTGGGAGAAAACCAATGGTTTCCAGCAGACCCCCCCAACTCTTTGGCTTTCTACTCTTTCCTCGTCACCTCTGACAACACGTCATATCATAACAATATCATTTTCCCCTCTAATTCTGCACATCCATCATTTTTCTTGGCCTCATCATATCCCATCTGTTCCTCGGGGTTACTGAAGGAGAACATCTTTACCCAGATGGATTTACAGGCAGGCTGGGAGCTATGAATTATCTGAGTCTGGTCTGTTATCTGCCTGAAGGAGTCAAGCAAAGCGAAACCTGATCCAACAATGAGAATGCTGTTTTTCCCCTATGAATGATTTTACCTCATCTGACAAGATTTTTCAAGGCTGGTCATGGAAATCTCAGTAAAAGCACAATATTGAAACTATTCTGTGCAAAACATCCAACTCAACTTTAAAAAATACACCAACATCTAACTTTATTTTGAGGTTGTGGCTTCACCAGAACAACAGAGACAGCAATTCCGTCTCGATACTGTGACCATATAATGTCACAAAATCAGTGTGCAGGAAGCTGGTTTGTTAAACTGGTCATTTATTTATTTTTTTTATTTTTTATCAATAAAGACAAATCAAGTTTCCAAATATGAGAAATGACTATGCAGCTATGTTTTTTCCCCCAAAAATCTTTGTTTTTGCAGTTAATTTTACCACATTGTAACTATAGTTAGGTAGGTTGCACCGTGGGATAAGGCGTTGAGCTACCTTATATAAATCTGGGTTTGAGTCACGGTCACACTCTCTCTCTTTTTCTGTTGATCCAGTGCACCAAAGTAAACTCAAGCTAAATCAGTTTATCCTCATAATATGACCTTTTAATTTGAAGAAGTACAAGATGATAGTCTATGTTGTTTATGAGTTATTCTTTTAACAAACTACAGAGGATGGACTCATTCATTTTACAGGGTACATGGCTAAGCTACATCCTGACAAAAATGAAATCTAATGCCATCCTGTCACTACAAAAGCCCTTCTATTACATACTATTGGGTTTACCACATTATAGTCATCCTAATGACTGGAAAATGTATCACCAGGTCATCATCTGAAATCACAGTTGCAATAAAATAACCCGTGAGACATCACTCGTAAAACACTCATCAGATGCTACATGGAAAATTAACTTTGGAATTCACTGCGTAGCTTTGTGTCTTAAGTTTAAAGCTGCAGCATGTAGAAATTGAGCAGAAATGGAATATAGCCTTCATAAACATCTGTTCATTAGTGTGGAATTACCTGCAACATCAAATAAGATTAGAATGAGCCCTTCATATCTACATGTCAACAGACACCTTATATGGTGTCTACTGGTTGCTAGTGCAGGCTAACAAGTTTGAGAACCCTTGTGAAATGGAAGATCATGGATATTGTTTACCACAAGAGAAGGCAAGAGAGCATGGATCCCCGTCACTAAGGGAGCAAAAACATAGAGCATAACAAAACCATAACTGAAGACGGTATAATGCAATGTGCAGCCTCACCATTAGATTACACTAAATCTTACACACTGTAGCTTTAAGTTGAGAAAAGTTGCCTGATAAATACTTCCAGTGACACCCTCAAGCCTATCTGAAAATATTAAGAGTGTAAGCCATAATCTAACAATGACATTTCGAACCTCAGCTCACACCTAATGCAAAGCCTTCAGATTTCAGTCATCAGTGTTGTAAACACACAGACCTGGGTTGGAGTTAAGATCCATGGAGTGCAGAAGAAGAAGTATCCTCCTCTGTACCAAATGTCAAAGGAGCAAAATCCGCCCTGTTGCTGTAGACCGCAGGCCCCCCACTGCCAGTTATTCATCTGTTCTCCTTCAGTGCCACAGATTGATTTTTCTGTTTCTGCCAAAACATGCACAACCGCGGCTCCTTCTCTCCTCCCGATTCCACCCGTCCTTCTCTTGTTTCTAGAGTTCCTCCTCCTCATACAACTCTATCGCCTGGTGAGAAATCTTCCTGTTAAAGTCAAAGGCAGGTCAGTGTGACAAACCATTTTTCAGCACTTAGGTGAGGTTGCCTTGAGGCTGCTTCTGGTTTGTCCGCGTTCACGCGGGCGAACCCTTCTGTCAAATGTGCTGGGAGAGGAGAGGAAACATATGAACCAGACGGGAGAGCTGCAGAAGAGAACTGCAGCATGAGGCGGCAAGCCAGAGGCAAGATGGTGTGTCTGCTTGTCTGTGGAGTTCGTGAGAGCGGTAGGAGGTGGTGGGGAGAGGGGTATTGTAAATCATCCGGCCCTCCCCAAAGTGGGGACCTGTATATCTGGTGAACGCAGAGCGGGCACCTGGCCAAGTGACGCGTCTACACACTCTATAAATATAGCCACACAGGGCAGCTACTGGTGGCCAAGAAGTCCACAGACACTGAAGTTTCTCCCTGTCTGAGCTAGACTTGTTTTTCAAGACTCAGACTTGTAGGCGAGCTGCACATTACTGGCTACTGTAAATTGCCAGGGAGCACCCCTTTGAACCTGGCCATCAACGATGATTAAAATTAAGAGCGACACTACCTGTTGAGTTTAGCTCACAGGGGGGGGGAGAAGAAGAGAAGTGAGACATCTAAATATTTATCTGCAGTAAAATCAGTTTACATTCCAAGAGTCTGAATATTCAAGCCAAGTCATCTCCATTAGACAAACATAAGTAGTGTAGTCTGGAAGAAACTTTCCTGAAATGCAGAGGTCAAAGTATGCCTTTACTCCGTTTTGTTGCTATTTAGCTTGAGTAGGTTGGCTGATATCCAGGTTTTTATTTCGTGAAGGCAATTGACAATGGGGAGCTGAGTGGAACGTTTGGTGCTGACAGACACCGTATGATGGCGGCGTGCACGACTGCGTCGGAACCACCTTTGTTCCTGGTTGGCAACAACCAAGGCAGACAACCAGTCTTCTCCACCTCCTACAAGCAACAACCCACAGTATTGCCACAACCTGAAGATACGTTGATGTCTGCTTGGCCTTTTGTTTTTGACGGGGCTCCTCAGCACTGAAGCACCTACGTGCTGGGTCATGCACAGCAAAGCGCACCACATGGCCAAGATGTAGCTGATGTTGCCTCGCAATGCAAATGGTGCACATCATCTGAGTCTCTCCAAGTAACCATTCATTGGACAAAGTGGTCCTCAAAGATCTGGAGATACTTAGTACCAAAAACATCAAGTCATCACCTTAGGTCACTGGTTACCATTCAGGTCTCACAACCATACAGTAAGACCAGGACCCTAAAGACTTTGGAAAAAATTTCTGCCCCACAACTTCATGACTCCAAAAGCTCTTCCCAGGGATGTCTCGATGTCAAAGGAAGAGATCCCAGAGACATGAACGTCATGATAAGTGAATGTCTGTAAAAGGTAAATTTTTGATGGCGGAGACCCGGAAGTAAGTGAAACCCTGGATCTTAGCCTTCATTCAGAACAAATGCACACCCAGGCACTCTGACTCCTCATTCAGTTTTGTAACTGGTAGTATCCATTGATTCTGCAAATATCGGAGTGTCACTTCTAAATTAATCACTAAATCACTTCTAATATTTTGGAGGCGCTCCGCAGTGTGCGACTCCACGGACTACCTATCCTGTTTCCCAATGTTATTGTTTTGTCTTTGTATGTTTCTTGGATGGGTTGTAACCGAAATGAATTTTGTTGCTCTGCAATGACAATAAAGTAGTCTGAAGTCTGAAGTCTAAAGTCAAGGTCAGTGAATGTTTCCTCACTGACAGTGACCCAAGTTTCATAACTTCACAACCCTCCCAAATACCCAGTCCATGCAAGCAATGAACAAGGTAGGAGCCAGAATACATGACTGACAAATGTCTGAATTCATTAGGAGGAAGTCTGAGACACTTCCACAAATATGCACAACACTCACAATATTTATGTGTAGTCCTGCTACGATGTCCTGCAGCTTATTGGGGTTCACACGTATTCTCAGGATGTCCCACAGAGCAACCCAATCAATACAATCAATAGCTTTGTGATAATCAACATAGGCTGCATAGAAGCTTTCAGTGAATACTTGCAGAGCTAGGACGCAGTTGATGGTTGCCTATGAAGCCAGTCTGCTCCTGTCACTGAGCAGAAAGGAACTGGTACTGAATCCTGTTAAAAATGACCCTTGCAAGTACATTAGTTGGCACAGAGAGGAGTATAATACCCCGGTAGTTGTTGGAATCCAGAGAACAACCTTTTCCTTTCCAAAAAGAGGCAATAAGTCCTTTCTTCCAGTCTACAGGGATGATACTTGTCTCTCAGATGGAAGCAGTGATTGCTTCCAAACCGGGCGAGCAGCATCTCCACCTGTGTGTTGGCGTTCAAGCCCATCCTTCAGCTGTTTCACCACCTTTGCAATCTGACTGAAATTTGGTGGTGGATCAGCAACCAGAACCCTGGCGCTGGAAGTGTCCAACATCCTACAACTGCTCATAGTAGCCAACCCAACAGGGCAACACAGTAGATGCATCCATCAGGGTACTGCCAATATATAGAAAGACTTCCTGTCCTTTGCTTAGGTTGGAATACTTTGGCAAAAAAAAAAAAAAAGAAAGAAGAAGATGTATATATGTAAGAAAGGAAGAAGAATGGCTGGAAATTTGTTCACAAATAATGAAGTTTCCAGCAGCAAACCACAGTATGCAGCTTATTGTTTTGACATGCTGAATTTCTCAGTGTCCAAGGTCTTTGGGAGTGAAGTCTGCATCTAGTTGTAGTGGAAGAATGTATACGTACACCTGAAACAGTGGGTCAAGTCCATGAAGGTGTTTTTTCCCCCCTGCCTGGCAGCTATGTTTGGAGCTAATGGAGGAGGCGTCACTCAGTGAAACACTTTTTTTGTTTGTTTGTTTTTTTTTAAGCTGCCATGTATAAGATTTAGTGTCATCTAGTGGTGAGGTTGCGTTACGCCATTGCCGCTCATGATTCTGTTTCCCTTCACGTTTTCCCTTCATTGGTGATGAGGATTCATGCTCCCTTGCCTTCTCTAGTGACAAGAGAAATGTATGATCCTTCATCTCATAAAAACGAGGGTTCTCAAACTTAACCTGCACTAGCAACCAGTAGACAGTGTATAGGGGAGCAGCCACTGATTCCTCTTCTTTTTTCTTCATTTTTACAGGCATGCTGCAAAATACAAAAGACAGAGTAAGTATGTCCCTTTTGGGCTACTGTCTCAACGTGGTAGTGCAACATGGAGGCCTCCATGAGGGGGCCCAATCCCATCTAGGTATGAAAGGCTCATTCCAAGTTTATGAAAACACATCGATTCATTTTGTAAGTAATTTTACACTAATGGACAGATGGTTGTGAATGCTAAATTCCATTTCTGCTAATAAACGCCCCTAAATCCTACACACTGTAGCTTTACATAATGTAACATATTGTCAGTAGTGTCACTGCATGTTCTTCTGTGCAGACGTCATGTCTTAGTTAGTGGTCGATCAATCACAGCTTTATGATGAATGGGATTATTAACCCACGTCACGGTTGGAGCCATTAGATAGATTAAAATACCCAAACTGTTTGCATGGTTGCAAAGGAACACGAGAGGGCTGTAACCACTCAGCAAACACCTATACAGACAACATATGGAGCCATCTGTCATATTTAGTGTGTGTGGTGTTAATAACACTGCAAGTTTCCACTAAATGGGTGCTTTTGAAACCCTCTAGCCATATACTCATGTTCATTTAAAGCTATAAGGCCTTTCAAATTTCACAAAATTTAGTTTCTACTGAAATCCAACCATTATATTGTTTTATTTTCGTAACGTGTTGCAAAATTACAGCTCGTTTTAATGAAGACAACAGATTCACCTGGGTGGAATTCCATAACGAATATTTAATTTTCCTTTTTAACTCTGTCTGCAGGAGTTAGTGCATTAGCGCAGGCGTGAGGTTTTGAAATTACTGGTTACCTTTGACCTCGGGTGAGGGGCGTGCACGCCCTGTGCATGCTAGCGTCCATTAAATGTCTTGTAAATCACTTCAGAGGTGTTATCTGGTTTCAAAAACAACGTTCTTAGATTTAGAAGTGTTTATTTCTCGCTAATTTTTATAGTGAGAAATGCCTCGTAACGTCACTTGCCTTTCTTGACTCTGATTGGCTGTTGCCATGTGCTTCCCAGCATCCCTCACATAAATTGGGGGAAGCCCCCCACATGATCTATGACGTCACTGTCATAGACTGTATGGGTCACTGTTGTGTTATAATCAGGGCCGTCTTATTTTGGGGACAATACGGTGTACAGGCTTCATACACTCATCACGAGCATGAATGTCTTGGCAATTTTGGGCTTTTAATCCTGTCTTTGAACTGTTTTTTTGCCAGGGTGGATTGATTGCACCGCATACATAATTAATGACTTTAAAATGCAAGAATTGGGTGCACAGGTTTGAATGTATTTATTACAACTACTTAACAAATGCTTTATAGTGTGCATTTAACTTCTTTTTTTTTTTTCGACCACACAATGAAGATTAACAACAAATCTGACTCATGTGTCTGCATTTGAGCTCCTGTCTTTCACCATAACATGTCACTGTTATATCACACTTGATTAAGTTAATGCTGATTGAATTTTCTGCATGTGCACACTTCACAGGACTTTGTGTGCACATCATTCCACTGCACAGATGATTCAACTCCAGTTTGTGAATACACAAATGAAGCTGAAGATGGCAGTGTTGCTGTCACCCGGAATCACGATTCGCTCTCTTAAAACGGCTCCTGCAGGTGTTGTGTTGCCTGAAGCGTATCTATGATTTTGGGGAAGTGTGTGTGTTATGTACAGCGGCTGACTATCTGTCAGCAGCAGCTGGCACAAAAGCATAATAGCTTTTAGTCAAAACACTTTGCAGCTCACTGCACAAAATATTCTGTTAACAGAAAACAGATTTAACTGCCGGTGAAATGAAGAGACAGAGTTTAGTTTTAATGAGAGGCCCATAAATTCCTGAAGGTCAAGATCAGCAATTCCCTGTCTCTGTAGAGAGTGTAATGATTCCTCCTTCTGTACAGAATTTGTGTTGTTTTTTTTTTTTTTTGCGTAATCCATGCATCACACCCTGAAGTCATCCCCCAAAGCCTTTCTGATGTCATCTCACACAAACCATTAACTTTACATATTACACTTTTTTGCAGACTTTTTGTTCTGCATATAAATACTTAAAAAAGAAATACTACAGAAACACAAAAGAACGTGCTGGTTAACAACTGTGTACTGTAAATTATTTTTATGTCACTTTGTTTTGTTATGTGAGGTTTTGGCGAAGTGACGTGACAGACAGTTAATAATAATATGAAAGCTGCATATGGGATCTGAATTATTATTAATTAATCTGACTTTTAACTGAATCTCAGACATATTTGGAGTTTTTCTTAATTCTGTTATAATAAAGTTTGTGTGTTCGTGTTTGCATGAAAATATACATGGTGACCCCAAAAAAAAAAAAAACAAACAAAACAGAACCCACAAATCTTTGAATAAAACTGTTAATTTAAATTTTTCTTCTTTTCTTTTTCAGACTTTGTGCATGAAAGACTGGAACAATAGTCTGCCCCAACATGTCTTGGTCAACCAAGGAAAAGACATTTTGCCTGGAGCCCCTATTTTGCCAACAAATCATACCATTTGGAGCATATTTTGGAAAGAACATGACTTTTATGCAAAGCGACCAAGATGAAACTTTGGGGAATGATTGTACACAGACTGAAGTTTTCTTTGTAGGATTTAATAAAATTTTTATGGGTTCTGCTTTTTTTTTGGGTCACCCTGCATTTTGCCATTCTGAGTGGTTTGTATTATAAATGTAGAGATAAAAGGTGTTGTCCCTTTTTAACATTTCAGTCACCAAAAGGATTTTCTTCAACACCACAATAATATTGTTCCTTAGTATTCAAATAAGGGAATCACAATGTAATATAAACAATATGATCAATATTTTCCTTGTGCAGAAAATATTTAAATATTGGCCCACATGAGTTAAAATACATCAACGACACACTGTGACCCTTGAACGGCACACTGAGAAATTATACTAGATTGATGTGTTGTCTTTTGTTGTCGATTGAGTACATGTTTGTACTGCTGTAAATACATACATGTTGATAAAGCTTTTTAAAAAGCATGCTGGGAAGCTATGGTGTTGGAGGGTCAAAAGGCACTGCTAAGCTCCATGACGCTAGTGTTAACATCATGGAGCCAAAGAAACGAGGCAAACCTTCAACTGGTGTAAAATTGAAGGAGAAACACAACTATGGACTCGGCTAATAAGTATAGCCCACCGGAGATGCTGTTGGGAAAAACTCCAGATAAAATCTGGAATAATTTCACCCAAGCATTTTGCTGGATATCTGCTAGACAGGTCTACAGTGTTAACTGGGAATACAACCACTTTTTCCAAAAGTTTAGAACAAAATGATAGATTTGAAATCAGCCTATAATTTTTCAATACACTAGGGTCAAGATTAGATTTCTTAAGTAATGGTTTAATCACTGCAGATTTGAAACATTTAGGAACAGATCCCGAGGTTAATGACAGATTAGTAATTTCCAGCACAGTAGGCCCAAGAGTGGGCCACAGGTCCTTAAACAGTTTTGTTGGCATAGGGTCGAATAAGTAGGTTGTGCTTTTAGCAGACGTTACAAGTTTTGTCAGCACACCCAGTGAGATACTATCAAATTCAGTAAATCTAGGTAACATATCAGTGATGGCACCCACCTCGATAACAGCTTGTGGTGGCTGGATTAAGGCATGCTGGGATATATTTAACCTAATGTCCTCTATTTTCTTCTCAAATAATCGAAAAAAATCTTGGGCTGTAAAAGGAGAGTGACTTACAGCTGGTTGTCCATGAATA
>CABFOU010117137.1:0-12983 GCA_900660325.1 Opsanus beta
GGGGGACATCAAGCAACTCGTTGAATCTGTTCCTACAGCAGACTCAATCCTGCCTCGGTCACAGAAGCCATAGAAGGCCACAGGATCCAGCCGCATCTCGGACAGAGAAAAAAAAAACAGAATCAATCAGCCAGAAAAACTACACTTAAGGCATAACTCATCAGCATTAAGCAAGAGGAAAGCAGAAGAAATACTAAGGTGATCGCCGGCCACTAGCCCTAAGCTTCACTAACAGACCCAGACTTTCGACCAAGTTGAGGCCTAGATCCGCTCTGTTTAATAAAAAAATGAATGAATTAATAAAATGAATTCCACATGTTTTTCAGTATGCAACAGTTTGAAAGTGTCATGGTTACGAAACAGGGAAGACTTTGTGTTTGGTGACAAGAAGCAGTTTACTCTGAGTCCTTATTGCATCATTCAAAAACATTAATTTGCCCGTTGGCTTCTGCTTGCTAACACTGTGTATGTGTTATAAACAAATAACACACCGATTAAATTTATTTTGCTTATTGTTGCATGACACAGTAGCGCTATGTTCTAAAAATAAGCATGACTTATAAACTGATGCAGCGTCTGGGGCTTTTTTCCATCCTCGGGATGCATTTTTTTCAGATGCAACTAATACTTGGGTGTGACATATAATCCCAAAAATATGGTACGCTTATATAAATAATAACCTCCCAACATTTAGGTTTGGCAGCTTCAGATGTGGAGGTGCATTATATTTCAGCCGGTCAGTTTTGTTTTTGTGAGGAACAAGAAGGATAAGACGGATTCATGCACAGAGGAGGTGGAGAGATGAAGATGTCCAGAAGGTTTGCACAGTTTGGACATAAAGGAAATGAAACTGAAGGAATGCTTTCACTCCTGGTCTTGCCTGCGCAAGTCTGTATCTGTATCATAGATCATCTGGGAACTATTCATAAATAATTTAAAGCTTTTTGAGGTTTTTTTTATTTGGAAAGCATTAACAATAAAACTGCCAAAACAACGGATGGGGAGACAGATGATGCAGGATCCAAAAACAATATCCTCCTTCCTTTGTTTGAGCAAAGAGGAAAAACTCCAGGGCATAACAAAAGGTTTTCTCAGCAAATGGGGAAAAATATTGAGATTCACTAACAGTACTCATTTCTAATTTCCAATAGCCTGATTGTTTCTACTGACATATTTTCCTGTGTTATGGAGCGCATAAATGAGTTCACATAATCTGAAGCATCCATGCGCAGTGATTTATATTTGTAAGCAACCTCAAGGTTTCAACTATTCTCTGAAAAAGAAAATGTAGTTTTACATTATTCTACATATATTCGTGTGCACTCATGCATTAAGTGCACTAAAACAAAATTAAACACTCCCTTGCCTGTTTCTTTGTCTCTATCATGACACTGTACTTCCTCCAGTGTGGGCATCCGGATGGTTGAACAGAGAAAGGGTGAAAATAGACGCCTCGTTAAACCTGAGGAGCTGTAATCCAATTTAAATTTATGACCCCTGAGAAAGAGGAGGAGGAACATGGCTGACCCACAGTACTAACACAAAGTTCACGGCAGGTGCACAAATAAAGTAGGATAGTGTGGATAAAGTATGATTGAGGTGATACAGTCTGCTATTGATTAAAATTTTATTCAAACAAAATATGAGGTGAGCCTATGAGCTAGTTCAGGCAGACAACTCGAGCTGCTACTCCATGGATAATTACCACAAACTTCTCACTAAAACACACTGTGCACATGATTCACTAAACACTCCCTCCAAATTGGGTGGGCTATAAAAGATTCAAATTTCCCAGCTCACCCTCTGCCTGTCAAACGCTGCCACTGCTGCATCCAGGTCACTGCTGCTACTCAGAAGCTGCATTTTAACTTATGGCTCTGTCAGTCACTGTGTCTCCCCTACTCATTTCGGGAGGATTGTAAAGTACGTACTATTCTTTATTGTTGCCAAACAAATCTTGCTTAATATGGAGAAAATGACAAAATTACTGAGGGCCTAAACTATCTGTCCTCTCAAAATGTGAGCCCTCAGATGTTCACTTAGAAAAGTGAAGAATTATTATGCAAATTTTGCAATCACTACACAGTATCTACACAGTCTAGAGTCCAGAGTGTGTAGACGCTGAGTAGTGACTGCAGAAAGAAATCGGTTTTATATATATAATAGCATTGAGCCCAAATTTTGATATTGGTCAGATTCGCCCAAAATCAAATTACATTGTTTTTGGTCAACAATCTATCATTTTGCCAAGTTTGGTCCAAATGGGATCAAAACTCTTTGAGTTACTGTATTTTCTGGAGTATAGGTCGGAGTATAAGTATTTTACTAGTTTGGGAGGTCCTGCGACTTATACTCCTGTGTGAATTATATACCAAAAAAAAATCTCAGATTCATTATTAATAATAATTAGTATAATGACTATTTATATAGAATTTTCCCAGGAGTCAAATCACTAACTCTAATAATAAAAGAATAGATGTCATTAATAAAAAGTACACAACAACGATGCACAAAAATCCAAGGTTAGAGAGCTGATAATACAGAAAAAAAGAAAAAAAAAAGTCTGACTTATACCCTGGTGCGACTTATATATGGGTGTTTCCTTCTCGGGAGGCATTTTTTAACAGGTGTAACTTATACTCCAGAAAATATGGTACTTTGATTTCTAAAACAACACCCATGCATGCACTACCATTGTGTGCAGGTGCAAATATGTGGTTTCACTCATGTTAAACTTTGTAAAAATCATGGTACACTCAGCATTCTAAACAGAACCTACGTATAACATGAGCTATACTGTATGTGTTTTTTGAATGACCTTATATTTTATGGAGTTGGTTTGAACAAGTTTTTTTTTTTTATTTAAAAATGCAATTTTCCATTCATGTTTATTTATTGCATCTCCACAGCCCAGTTCCCATGAGTATGTAGCAGAAGGTTTCTCTCAGTTTTAAGCTTCTCAGAAGCAAGTCCCTTTGGCTGCTCCCTTGTTTTCACTCAGGTTCGCCAGAGGAGATCCACCTTACATCTGCATGTTGATTTGGCACAGGTTTTACACCGGGTGCCCTTCCTGACACAACTCCGCATTACATGGAGAATGTGGCAGGGGTGGGGTTTGAACCATGAGCCTTCTGCACTGAAACCAAGTGCACTAACCACTTGGCCACCACCGCTGCCTCGGAAGGCTCCAATTACCGATTTATTGGTTTGTGATACATTTGCTGGCATGTGCATGAACACGCTGACTGTCGCCCATTCAGTTAACATAAATATTTGAAACAGGAACAAGGAGCTCCTCTGTGCTACCAATGCACATTACTTATTCACCAGTGTTTCTGCAGGTACATCGCCTTGATTAGACTGTAAAACAAGCACACACAAACACACATTGCTCATACTGCCAACTAAGCATCCACAGATTCACACGCCATAAAAAGATAATAATAACATTTTGCCCCATCTGTGACACAAACAACCATGGAGTGGCTTTTACCAACACGCTACTTTATCATTGGGTCAGCCAGGCGTGAGACTTCTTCGAGCCCTGTGCTTCCCCTGATCCACTCCTCCACCCCTGCCCGCCTGCCTTCCAGTCATCCTCACAATCAGTCAACGTACATGTTGATATCAGATCAAACACGACCTCTGCTGCGTGCCTCCTGTTGGCGCATATTGATAAGTCAAAAGCTAAAGACTGCAGTGTTCTTGAATCACAGCTGATGCCATCACTGAGTTGGCACTTCACATTGTCATCAAGAACACCAGCCAGCATCACTCCAAGTGGTAGGATAAGTGTTGCTGTAACATATGGCAGATGGTTACTAATGGTGCGATTCACTGTGCGGTGCAGCAGGTGGTATCTCAGGATGGAGTTTGGATTCAGATCTGTGAGCATGGAAGCGACCGCTGTGTGAATAATGAATGGTGATGGAAAGTGAGGCAGCAGCTGCCAAAGCAGAACTCAGTCTCAATGCTGTGGAGAGAGAGTAAGAGATGTAAGCCGGACACAAACGTAGGGAGATATTGTTATGATTGGAAAGAAGAGAAAGACTGTGTGTTGTTTCTCCTGCTGTATGTTTACCTGTTTCTGGAAAAGGCCCATTAGCAACTTTCATAACATGAAAACTATCCGGTAATGTAGGGATGCAGGATTATCTACGACATTGGTATCAGCCGATAAACACCTAAAATGTTCATGTCATCTGCAGATATGAAAATTTTGTGCAGATGAAATTGTCCAATCAGGTGACACATTACGACGGAATGCAGCATGTGTACATCTCCCTTTAAAACAACGGCGAAGTTCAGCAAGTTGTTATCATTTTCAAGAAATATGACTGTCAAAGATGTGCATCATGATTCACTTGACAAGTGAAAATGCACTGTGGGAAATGTGATTTATTTGGGTAGCTCATATTTTCTAAACTGTTATACTTATCCATCTGAAATTTTATGTAATTGCCACCAATATAGTTGTCTTCAATTTCACTTATTGTGATCATATTTGTTTAAATACTGTGGGCTCCATAATAATTTTTATTGGGTCCGTTTGAACCCCAATTTTTCGAAATCTATATCAAAATTTTGAGCTTTGTGTCAATTTTTCATAACTACTGCACTGTCACAGCAGTTTTATTCAGGATGTTTGCATCAGAGCAATTGGAGTGAGTTGGGTTAGGTATGGAATTTTATACTGAAAAGTCATGTTCAAAAAAGAAACTCAATCATCTTTTTTCAAAATAGCTGCATAGTGACATGGACCTCACACACATATTCATGAATGGATGGAAGGGCCAAGATCTGTCACCTGCAGTACTTTTTAATGTAAGTTACAAACTGTTCAGTTTGACAAACTGGAAATGCACTCCTCTAAACTCTAAACTCTATCTGTGTGCAGTGACGAAGATGGAGAGAATGACTTTTTCCATTTACTCTTAAGGCCAGAGTGTGTGATTAGTATTTTGGAATGTGTTTTTTTTTTGGATCAAAGTTCAGGCTGTAACCATCTTAATAATGTGTTGTCAGCAGTCTGTTTTTGCTTCAAGCTGACTGTGCCCACCCGATGTCCACACAGCTGAGGCAGTCCCAAGCAAGAACATGAGCAGCATAATTATTAGTCTTATTCCACTCTTAGGTTTTTTTGGTTTTCGTATCAGTTTCGTGGTCCTATGATGTGCTAATGCGCATTGCTGTGCACAGTCTGTACGCGCACTGTAGACATATCACGCAAGGCTTTCAGGTTCTGAGAGCATGCACTGGTGCCTTCACTGGTCCTTCACACAATATTACCACCTTGGGTCCTGGATGGACACCACCCAGGCAGGCAACTAATCCATCCCACTTCTCAAAATTCACCATCGATCTGCTGCAGCCATGTGAAACGTGGGCGTCTCCTTGGCCTTCTCCATCTCTTGTGGTCCTCAACTTGAAATCACCAGTGCATTGAATCATACCAAGAGAAATGTGCCACATGGCCAAAATGTCAGAATACCACAAATACACTGCCCTGGACTTCAGAACAGGGTTTTGCTGGCTTGTGGTGCCAGCCAACAAAAATGCATGGGAACCTGACCACACCACATTTCAGACCAACACGCCCATGAGTGCACACATGAGCACAAAAGGACTCACTATTAGAGAGCATGGGTACTGAGCCTGAAAACTACAACTGTATCGGGTGGGAAAAAGCAGTAACATCATTCACCTCTTAGGTGGAACACAGGGACTAGTGTTGCATTATGACATGACAGTCATTAAGAGGTTGTCATAACAAACAGGCATTACAGGTAAAACTACAAATTAAAAAAAACAATCTGTGAAAAGTTGATCTAACCACATTTAATTAAGGGTCCATTCTCATGAAGACGTGAAGCAGCTGACGCTGACCAACATAGGAGATTCTCAAAAATCTCTGTGAAACGTTGGAGAAGGCTCGCTCCAGGGGTGCAAATTTCCGGTCTTCAACAGCAGTCAACGTACCTGAGTGGAGGGCGACATTGTACTGGCCGAGTTCGACGTTTGGCAACAGTCCACTGACTTACTATATGACGCAGTTCAATTTTCACCATCGGAGGGCACATTGGGAGCGCAGTCCACGCAGCAGTAACGTAGCTTGGCGGAGCTGATCGTCAACTCAACATTTGAGATGTTCTGTGACGTAGCCCACATAAGCTCTACATAACTCTGTGTTTGCTTCACTTGCTACTGGTGCTTCGCCAAAGCAGTGTCTACATATTCCTTAACATTTCTTCATATTGCTACATGCCCAAGGAATCCAGAGAAGGTGGTGCTTCCAGTCAAGCCTCCAATGTTGGCCAGCGGAGGCCGGCGGAGGGGAACAAAGCAGTAACGGCGTGGCGGTAGCAGAGCTCGGCTCTTGCCAACGTTTTAGCATGAGCGCTGAAGATTTTAAGCATGTTGAAAATTTTTCTAGGACCACGACAAACATCAGCAATGCCTGACTGACGTCAACTTAGCTCCCGCGGAGTCTGGCGTACCTCCACGCTGGTTGACGTTAATCAAATTTTCACTGTCCTTCAGTAAAGATTGGGCTAATGGTCAGAGTGCAAACGCACCCTAATAAACTCATTCAGATTTGAGTACATAGGGCATAAAAGCCTTGCAAATTGAAGGTGTGCAGGAGACATGACAAGATACCGGTAATGATAATTTCAGCACTTTTCATGGTTGCCACTTTTTTATTGAAATATTAACCAAAAAAAAAAAAAGAAAACCAAAAAAACACAAATCTCTTGATGTGAGTGAACAAACCCACGAGGCCTTGAGCATACAGCTCTCAGGTGAATGTGAGCTCTGAGATCAAAGTGCCCCCGTTGAGCTTACACCGATAAAAGAGGGAAAGAGAGATGGACTAAAAGGCAGTCGAAAAGGAGTCTGTCAGCCCTTTTAAGGAGGGACTGTGAGACTTATTCAACCCCAGTCAAGTTTGTGCATTTAACTCACAGATCTGACTCCATGCAGTGAATTCCTCAGAGGGAAGGAAGACGAAGACATGAAAAATGTCAGAAAAAACAGCAAAAACAAGCTGGGGGCGGAGGAACACAGCATCCCTGCTGACGCTTACCACATGATTGACCACAGCGTTCCTAAAAGCCACAGAGCTGCCTGACAATGAGCCGTTTATGTAAACATCATCCGCATTTACACTTCAGGATCAATGTCAACCACAGTCGCAAGGGCAGGAAATTAAACTAGCCAAGTCAGGTGTGGTGATGGATTTGATTTCACTCTGTATAATAATGGAAGTATGTTGTTTCAACTCCGCAGTTCCTCTTGAAAATGAACATGCTTCAGGTATTTACAGTTTCGGTCAGAAAATTACTCATCATTGTCACAATAGTAAGAGATGGCAGCTTGTTGGGAAGATACCCAAATTAAACATCCGCCTTCATAGTGCCATCGCTCAGGTTGAGCAGCTTCTAATGGGACAGGTGGGAGTTGTTCTTGTCAAAGATCCAGACGATGCTTCATAATACATATTTTCAGCATCGCACTGCTGTGAGAAGGGCGGTAGAAGTTCATTGGTGTGAGCTGGATTTTAAGCTCTTAAACCGACTTCTCACCTGACGCGCTTGCAACCTGGAGTCTTTCCCTGGGTATTTACATTGAAATATGCCTGTACATTGCCTTGTGTTAGTTGTGATCCCGGCATGGGAGAGAAACTGGGCAGAATCACATCGGCGAAACTACAATTCATGCACACAAAAGCACAACTATATGAAATACCAATTTTTTTTTTATTGCAAAGCCAATCTACAGCCATTATATCCAGTGGATCCATTTCCACTGAGAGTCCTGTTAATGCCATCTGACTTGGGTCTGCTCATTTTTCATCCAACAGTTTTACATAGCAGGTCACGGTTCTGAAGTGACAACTTCATATTTGAATGTATGTCGTATATAGATGCTTTATATATCCAGTTTTTGCCTGTCAAGGGTGTACTCTGTCTCTTGTCTAATGACTACTAGGATAGGGGTACCACAGGGTTCTGCATTAGGCCCTCTGCTATCCTCTTTTTAGATAGCACCTGTTAGATGGATTCTGCTAAAATATGGGATTACTTTTCACTGCTATACTGATGACACTCATCTTTACATGCAAATTAATGAAAATAATCTTTCCCGAAATAAGATTTTAGAGGATTGTATGGCAGATGCAGAAACATTGTTTCATGCCTTGGTGTTTTCTAGAATTGAATATTGTAATGTCCTATTTTTTGGCTTGCAACACACTAGCATCGGAGGTCTTCAAATGCTTCAAAATGCTGTAGCTGGAAAAGAAAGTTATTACCTCAGTTTTGGCTTCCTGTTTATGTGAGGTCACATTTTTATGTTTGGATATTAATGTTCAAAATCCTGCATGGACGAGTGCCCCCCTATCTGGCAGCTCCAGTTAAACTTTTTACTGTGTGTTCCAAAAAGACCTCTGTGAAGAAGAAGTCAGCAGGTCCGCAGAGTTTTTATTATTGTGCATATTTTCTGTGGAGTAGTCTGCCCGCTGAGATAAAACAGTCTGATTCTGCAGGGTTATTCAAATCCAGACATCTGTTCCCCCTATCTTATCGTTAACGTGGGCTGAGTTGCATTGAATTATTGTCTTTCCTTGTAACTTCAATTAGTTCCATTACTGGCAGAGAAAGACTCAGTCTCATTTCAGCCAAATTTCTGGAGGAATGTTGGCAAAGTGCCCACAAACACGTTTGGATTTGGTTTGTTCGCTTTTGTAAGATTGTGTTACAGTGAACATTCTGGCTGATTGATTTCAGCTTTGTTCTCTGTCCGAGGTTAAGCTGCCGATGGAAATGCAGACCATCTGTGAAGTGGAAGCTTCCTGGATCAGGAATCCACCCCTGAGATGTGTGGGATCTGGAGGTGAATTGTGGGAAACTGGAGCACACAAAGGAATTAAAGACTCACTAATTACAGTCCATTTACTCAGACACTGCACTTCACTGTTTGGATGTTTTTTGAGACATCAGTCCTTCCAACCACTGGTCTCTCTCTCTATATATATATGGTTGTTTAACTGCAACATTTCTGTCTGTGCATGTTTGACAATTCTTTGTTGTGCTTTGATTTATTTGGTATTTTGCTGTTGTTATTATGCCCAAAGCAGATGGTCACCCCACTGAGTCTGCTTTGCTTGAGGTTTCTTCATATATTCAAAATGCCTGAGGGAGTTCTTCCTTACCGCTGTTGTCAGTGTGATTGCTCATGTGGTTGGTAAGATTCGACCATACTCGTGTGGAGCACCTCGTGGTGACTTGTGTTGTGATTTGGTGCTCTATAAATAAACTGAATTGAAATGGAATTGAAGACATCAGTCACAGTTCAAACTCAAGGTCATCAAATATAAAGTCCAATTTATTTATTTTTTTTCCAAGAGATATCTCTGCAACCAATAGGACTAGGGAGATTGATCCATTGCTTATATCTATCATTTGTCATTACATGGTATGTGTGACATAATTATGAAGGGACTAAAACATCAGGAAATTATGTCATAATTGTCTGGAAAATACATTTTTCAGCATGTCACCAATCAGGCTAGAGTGGTGACCCAAAGCCTATATACCTCAGCTAATCCTGTGTAATTACAGGATTAATCACAAAATCAAAATCACAAAATCATTTTTAAATTATGTAACAATACTCAAAAAAAAAAAAAAAACTGCAACCAGTTGAGCAAGATGAATGATGTCTGGCTTATTGGTTGTGGCACTACCACTCCTGCAGTCATCTCCTATCTCACTCTTACATTGCGGTTTTATGTGCGCATGCAGGGCGTGCATTGCCCCTCTGACGACTGTCAACCGTTTTTATTTTCCTCAGTCAAGAAATCTATAAATTGGAAACAAAATCATGGAAATGCAATGAGCCAGTCTGAGTGAGGAAGATGGAGACAGACGGACGAACAGAGGAGCAAGTGACTGAACGAGTGGCCGGCGGGTCATTAAGTGCGTCAAAGAGAGCTGCCACGAAAGACTATTAAAAAAAAAAAAAAAAAATACAAAAAGAAGAATCCAACAATATAAAATGTACCAGCTGTCATTTCGCTCCTGCTGGATTTACTGTGGAAATTCTATCAGCTGTGCATCTATAAAGATGCAATCAGTGTGAATTCATGGCAAATCCTGTCAAAGAATGTCCATATGAAACAATTATTTGAGCTATCAATCACTCACTGGCTTGAGAAAATATTTTGACAAGTGATTAAAGCGGAAGAAAGCACCTTTTAAACAAGATCTTGAAAAATTACTTTACTGAAAAGCTCCCAAGAACAGAATGCAGGTGTGAGCTCAGTCTGAGAGGGCCGTATGCATGAATGTGAGATGATTGGCTCAGGATTTGGGTCGAGCTTTGAGCTTATGGTTCAAAATAAAGCAAATATGAATTTGTAGAAATTGGTCTTAAATTCAGTCTCTAACTTCAACACTTCAGTTCCTCACTCATCTTCTCCAGTGCTGTCATCAGGGTACTCACCGACTCCGCAAAGACCACAGCATCATCCACAATGTCAAGGTCAGTCAACGTTTCCTCGCCAACAAAGACACCTAAGCCGCTGGTTTCCACAACCCTACCCAACACCCAGTCCATGCAAGAATTAAACAGTGTAGGACCTAGAACACATCCCTGATGAACACAAGTTTTCAATTTGGGTCTGGGATCACAATTGTCATGAATTAAGACTAAGATCTAGGCTTTCAATGACCACTGAACAGTGAAATCCTTGACTCTGGATCCTCAGCCTTTGAGGTCGAGAGTCGCCTGTGAAGAACTTATGGCATCATGAGGTAGCTGGGCAGAGGTGTTTGCCGATTTCAATATCATTGCAAGAAAATGAATGTCCAAGTCTTTCGGGTCCTGGTACTTCCTGTCTTAGTGTATGGTTGTGAGAATTGGTTGCCAGTCAGTGACCTCAGGCAGCGACTGGATATCTGACAGTCATTCCAGCGGTTACTGAAGGACACACACACTTGTATTTTGAGAGAGTGTCACGTATGACGTTTTGGCCATAATTTGGGCGTGATCCAGCACACAGGTGACTCAGTGTTTATATCTCCACTGGCTGGAGAAGGCCAACGGGACGCCCACGTTACACCTGGCTGCAGCAGATATATGGCTATTTTCGAGAGGTGGGGATGCGTCGGTTTTTGCCTGGGTGGTTGCCATCCTGGACCCAGGCCATTTTCTGTTGTGTTTACAGTGACATATACCACCAGTGCATGCTCTCAGACTTGGCTCGTCACATGTATTCATTCAAAGTTTGATGGTGCGATAAATGATGTGATACACAATACATTTGTCGTACTTCTACACACAAATGATTTTGATCTTGGCAGCAATTTGTGATGTTCAGTTCTGGTTCAAAGATGTTTTCCATTTATTTCTCTTAAGGTTTTTATGAATTTACCTCATATTATGAGCCATTTTCCAACGTCACAATGTGTAATTTTTTTTTTTTTTTGCACTACGATTTGTAATTTCTTGCACTGTGTTGACTTTTGGTGTAGACACCTGTTCAACAAATTTGCATATTTTCCAGAATTCTATACAACCATGATTTAGTGTATTTTGGAGTGCACATAACCCCAGGGCTGTTTGAGGTGTAGTGAATTTTCAGGTAGCAGGATATTTTGATATCTTTTTGAGGAAATGAATGGTGTAAAACCCACTGACTTACTGCTGCTGCTGCACTGAGCACACAAATGAAAAGCTCCCAATCGCCAAATACTAATACAAAATATAGAGCAGACATGATTCATATTCACGATGTTTACTACAGGTGTTGCATTATATTTTATTTTACGTACAGTGGTTTCATAAAAAGAAATTGCAATTGTAATCTAATTCTACACACCGTCGAGCGGGTAGCTCAGTGGGATAAGGAGTCGGGCTTCCGATATGCGGACCTTGGTTTGATTTCCAGTTACGTTTCCTGTCTGTGTCCTATGACAAGATGGTAGTTCTACATTGTCCTAGTCCACCAAACTGTGAATGGGTGCTGGACCCAAAAGGGGAAATAACCTGGAATGGAATGGCACCCCACCTAGAGGGACTGGCAGACTCACATACGCATCACGTTACAAAATCTGAGGATAAGCACCAGCGCCAATGGGTCTTAGGACCTATATAGGACTTACTATTTCTCAACCTACACAGTCATGACCAAAATAAGATCACGGGCCCAGTTGTAGTACAGAATGAACAGAAACAAGTAGTAACAGCGACCTTAGTAGACACTGTAGTAGAACCTTGTGACTAGCAAATAGTGTTGTGATGTTTGAGAGTGATCCAGTTCTTTTCACTGGGTCCCTACTACAGATGAAGGGAACCAATTCCGACTACGTTGCCCTTCTTTTTTATCAGTGTGCTAAAATTTCACTGCCAAATCCAATCGGCTCCCCTTAGGTCATCATTAGCGATGCTCGGTTGGACCGACACATAATGTGGCAGAGCCTCCAAGCAAACAGGCTCTGCTCTGTGCACACACAGGAGCATAATTAGCTCACCTACGACCAGATAGACACTGGTAGATTAGGCATGGAGAATGGTGGAGAATAAGTGCAAATGAAGAGCTCATTTGCAAAAACCGACAAACGCCATCCCCGCCAAAATAAAACCATGACTGCCACATTTGAGGAAATTGTGCCACCATCCTGATCAACCATCCATTTGTTCGCAAAAACCCACCCCCCCCCCCCCCAAAAAAAATGCACCGAAATGCAGTGCTTCGTTGCAGAAGCCGACAGATCACACACCCAGTTGTTGACGAAGACCGACAGCTCCATTCAGCCAATCAGCGCATCGGATTTCATGACGTTATCCATTCAGCAGTGGGAGGAACGAAGCCTGTTCGCCCTTCAGACAGTACGACGTACGGAGTTCCGATTGTGTAGACACGAGTCTAGAGATACGGAACGTTTTTTAATAGTCACTACAGCGTTATTCACGCAAAACGG
>CABFOU010117354.1:0-11578 GCA_900660325.1 Opsanus beta
ATGACATGCTGTCACCTTTTTATCATCATTCACTTGAGTCTCATGAATGTCACAAATTGCTCTATGAAAATTAATGATGACAACATACACAGAATGCAATGCAACTTACTATACCTCAACTAAAGTGACATGAAATATACAATGACATGGCTAAAATTATTCTCTATTACCCGTGCGTAGAACGGGTAACTCGGCTAGTATATATATGTGTGTGTGTGTATGTGTGTATATGTATGTAATATAGCTGTTCATACAACGTGGAACATATTGCACAAATCATATGTCCATCTCTCTCAGCACATACTTACTAGACAAAAGCTCACCTCATTACAGCCACACAAAACAGTAGCCATATTGCAGATCAATATCAAAGCCAGGCCCTGGATGAGTCTTACTGTGACAAACACCCTATGATATGAAAACGATCCAATTGATCTATGCCCTCCTCGACCCTCATCCTCAAAAGGCCATCATTCTATTACCATTGATCTGTGTGTGTGTGTGTGTGTGTGTGTGTGTGTGTGTGTGTTGGGGGGGGGAGAGATGATGCACAGCCAGCAGAAGACTAATAAAAATTGAACCAGCCTGAAAGTGATTTCTATAAATGAGAATTTAAATAGTATCCAAGTGCCACGGGCTTATTGGCTTTTCAGGAGCAATGGAAAATTAATGCATTGTTACCATTTTTCTAGACTACAAATAGAGCTGGTGACCAGTGTATTACTTACAGATTAATAAAAGTAGAAATTAAAGGGACCCCGCTGCTTGGGTATTGATATTCCTGGTAGACACTCTTTCATCAGAGGACATTAGTTTTCTCTGACAGACTGCAGCTGCAGGGGCTCTGTTTCACAGCCTCTAAAAAGCACTCTGTGGGAAAGGATTGATCTCTGTCTGAAGGGAAACATCATCTAATATTCATTTGAGATTGCACAAAGGTTACCGCCTTCATTTGCTTTGCACTACTGTGCCTCAAAGTGTGGTTATTGGGTGTATACAGTGTAAAATGCAGCACCAATTCCATTTCTTTTCTTTAAAGAGCATTTCAGGGTTTTTGCATATTTTTTTTTTTATCAAGGTTTTATTTTCTCCTTTTTCTGTAGCCCATTGGAGCTCTGAACCCCAAGAGGGCAGCATTCTTTTCAGAGCGCTTTGAGTCCTGGGAGGATGATCAGGTACCAAAGTTCCACTACGGCACCCACTACTCCACCTCCAGCTTCACCCTGATGTGGCTCCTACGAATTGTAAGTGTGTTAGTTATATGTGATTATGTCCTGATTTAAATCAGTAATATAATGTATTTGATCAACTTATTGGGACAAATTACTCCTAAAGTGTAGCTGGAGGTTTTTTTTTGTTTTTTTTTTTTGCTGCAGGATGTAACACAGTCAGTGAGATCTCCACACACTAAATGCTAAACATAGTATCAAATGCATGCATGTTTGTTTTTTTTTAAACTGGTTAATGATTATTGGTACAACTGATCACAAAACTCACAGTTTGGAAAGCATCACTGTTTTTACTCACATAGCCATCGGATCATTTTTTGGATCAGCAAAAAAAAAATTGGAGGCAAATATAACTTTGCTTTCCGATATTCGCAAAAGTCAGGATTTTATTTATTTATTTATTTTCTTATTAATTTATTTATTTCTCGGAGCGCAGTGGACTTCCAGCCACTTTGACTCTGCCCATGTTCAGGTCAGTGCGCTCTGGATGGTACAGGACGCACACTACGTCCTCATTTCCTGACATTTTGGAGGGATTCATTCCGTGTGTGGACTCTGACGTGTGTCGAGCCTGCACCAGGCTGCCTCCAGCTGAGCACAAGGCAGCAGATGCCGTTTGCTTTTAACATGCTCTGTTCACATGAATGCAGAAGTGCTTTCCCCCTGCTCACGTGAACATACAACTGCTTTGATTTCGCTGCAACTGTGCATGGAGATGTGCACAGTTCTTACTTCAAAAACCGTTCACAGTGACGGTAAATCTGAATTTCATGCCATTATGTGAACTTTGCAGTTAATCCACGATTCATATGCTGTCTACAATGCTAGTCTGCACTTGTTGTCCAGCATATTGTATCCATGTTCCAGGGGGCTGTTGTCATAGAGACAACTATTGTTCCATGCTAATGAGATTATACACAATTTGAAATGCCTTGGTACTGAGTCTAATTGGAATTTTATGTGGAGGTTTTGATTTTAGTTTCTAAGGAGTGTAAGAAAAGAACATATGAAAAGTCTCAACAAAGACAGGTCCATAAGTATTTGGACAGTGATACAGTTTTTGTGAATTCCCCCACCAAACACACACACAAACACACACACCAATGGTCTCAAGTACCACCGAACCTGCACATTTTACATCTCTCCTTGCTCTGCCACAAGCTGATTAGCTCATTCCGGTGTGCAAACAATCAAGTACTAACAGACACCTGAATGAGCTAATGGGCTTGGGGCAAAACAGGGAGAGATGGGTGGGGGCAGGGGGGGCATTTTGAGAATCACTGCTCTACACCAACGCATTAGAGATGAAATGAAAGAATCAAGTTTGCTTGGTCTGTAGACTTTCAGCTTTAATATGAGAGTGGAGCAGGTACTGTGGCTTAGTGGCTAAGGAGCTGGTCTGCCGTTCGATTCGCGCTCATGCTACCTTCATGTGTTCTTGGACAAGGCACTTAACCTGCATTGTCTCAATCCTCCCAGCTGTAAATGGGTACTGACCTTGGGTGAGGAAGTAATCTGTGTCGTACTGGCTCCACGTCCAGGGGGAAGTCCTAGCCTGTCATCCGCTTCATGCTACAGAATTCGGAGATAGGCACCGGCACCTACGGGCCTTAGAACATATATAGGACTAACTACTTCTTCATATGCATGTCGAACCATGTGGGACCGTCCATACGGATTACGGATCAACTATAGTCTGTTACACCCCTATTAATTATCCATATGTGTTCTCAAGAAAGAAAAAGGAGGTCTGTGTCTTAAAAATGTTAACCTCAAGGAAACTCTTAAGGTTTTAATGATGTGGAAAGTAGTATGCGTTCATTTCAGTTTGAAGAGCATAAGCAGACAACATGCACTGGATGACTGGCTTTTGGAACCTTTGTTGAATGCAGGCCATCAATCTTTCCGTGCTACTCTCAGGGGAGAAAGAGGTTGCTAAGTTTCTCCAATGTGCAGTTTTGGCCTGTTATTGTCCCAGTAGCTCACTGTCTCCGTGAGTCCCAGTAGAGCTACCGCATTGATCCCTGCACATCATTAGCAGGCTTATTCTTAAGCCACTTTACAAGAAACCATCACTTATAACTCTCACTAAGCAAGCCAGAGTCATATGCAAAAGTGAATGAAATTGTGCAGTAATTGTAAAATATTGTGCAGTTTTTTTTTTTTTAAAACATTTTTCAGTGCACCCAACCTTGTTGTGTTGTTTAAGCACAATATCCTGATGCAGTGTGGTTATTATCTTATTATGTGAAGTTGGACTTAATTGGCTGTCTACAATGCTCGTCTGCATGTTTCGTCCAGCATATTGTATCCATGTTCCTGGGGGCTGTTGTCACAGAGACAACTATTGTTCCATTCTAACAAGATTACACACGATTAGGAATGCATCTGTACTGAGTGTAATGGATTTACTGTACTATCTCACTGCGATTATTGCAATTTTACATTAAGGTTTTGATTTTAGTTTGTGAGAGGGAACAGATGAAAAGTACCAACATTAAGTCAGGTCCATAAGTATTTAGACAGTGATGCAGTTTTTGTAATTTTGGCTCTATACCAACACAATGGAGATGAAACAAAACAGGATGTGCTTGCAGGGTAGACGTTCAGCTTTAATTCAAGGGGTTTAACAAAAATTTTGCATTAAGCTCTTTGGAATTTCAGCAATCTTTATAAACAGTTCCTTTATTTTTAGAGCCCATAAGTAATTGGACATGCTCAAGTGTGCAGTTCTCAAAAACAGAGTAAATACGCAAGAAGGAGACTAGTGAGGGAAGCCACCAACACACCCATGATAACGCTGAAGAAGTTACAGGCTTGTGTAGACATGGGTGGAGAAACTGGGCCGAGTGCAACGTTTGTGTGTTGTGCCATCAGTCGCATCTTCAAGGTGGAGTGGAACAGAGAAGGATTTTTGTGCCTTCAGACAAAACTGGAGCTGAAATTACAGGTTTTCTTTTTCAGTTCCACTCAGAATATGTTTTGTGATCTACAGGAGCCCTTCACCACGTTCTTCCTTAACTTACAAGGAGGGAAGTTTGATCACGCTGACCGCACCTTCTCTTCAGTGTCCCGGGCCTGGAGGAACTGCCAGAGAGACACATCTGATGTTAAGGTACTCTACACGCTCATCAGTACACATTTAATGGGGAATAACATGTTAGATAATTACCCTGTGAGCTAGAGAAGCAGGGTATTGTTTTCACTTGCGTGTGTGTCTGTGGACAAGACTAACTCATATGGCCTGGACAGGTTTCCTTCAAACTTTGTGGGAATATAATTTAGATGTCTAGAGGTGATAAGATTTCAGAGTGGTTTGGTCAAAGGTCAAGGAAAACATCTGAACAACCAAGAAGCTTAGATGGATGATCTATAGCATATACTGATCAGCAAAATATTTGTAATTAATTGGAATGATCGACTTCATGATAGTTACACAGAGGTCATATGATGAAGTCATATATAGTCAAAAACTCTGTTACAGACATGTGAATCAGTCGGTGTGTTCATCAGTCCTCTCATGCCTTTCATCAGCTTTTTTTTTTTCTTTCTGCAAAACCAATCACTTTTCAGCATCTTTGCAAAGTAATAAAGGTTCCACTCATTACTGGTCATTGTGTTTTTGCAGTGCAAGCTCGCCTGTCACCTGACCAAAGTGTTTCACTAATCATCATCTGTCCTAGCTGTCTGTCTCAAATTCAGCCAGCTATATCCCGGACTTGAATCCCTGCTCACTGGGCCCCCAAACTCTGCTGAACTTGTGGATCTGCCCTGCAACAACACAGGTCATTCTCATACCGAAAGGCCTTAGAACCCCCAGTGCACACTTTAACTGCACTCCTAAAACATTTACGACTACAGTCAGACATTCTATGTCAAAGCTGGGGTTCGCTTGGTCTCCTGGCACTGGGTCACTGGATGGGGGGACAACGGTGGTGTTGAGGGTTTTGACGCTTGATTGCGTTTACCACCCCTCCCTCCCGTCCCGCTGATAAAACATATGGATTTTGTTACTGCACAGCTAGCCAATGCTTGATTGCGAAAACTCAACAAGAGCCTTCGTTTGCTCCCTGTCTCGACCTGTCATAGTAGATCCAAGTGTGGGAGCTCAAATTTAGATCAAAACAAAGGGTAAATCTGGGCCACATCACTTTGTTTCCATATTTAGTTTGGATTGGTTTTTTTTTTAGGATATTTTGAATGGATGTCCATCTGCTTTATCCACTTGGACACACACATTCATGTTCCTGGCAAAAGAAGAATTAGAGATGAGATGTGTCAATTAGTATGCTAAGTATAGCATTTAACTTTAGCAGTGCTGTCACAGATAGCAACCGTCTGTCTGTGCTGGAGGGCAAAAACTCCAGTGTTTTCATATCCCACTGGTAAAGACAGGGTGATAATAGATTACAACACCCAGTTTCAGTGTGTCTCTAGCCTGGGTGACGCTAGCGTGACCTCCCGTTCCCAATCTCCTGACCCCCAGCCTGAGCCTAAAGGCATCAGAGAGGGAGCGAGAGGAGAAGAGAGGTTAGAGGTAGCAACAGTGGAAATGTAGCAGGGGAGCTCAGGGGCCAAAGCCCTTTCCAGTGACCCATGACAGGACAGGATTGGGGATCAGAGGGGCTGGCCTCTGACCAGGCCAGAGCACAGGGGCCACTGCACATAATAGACCATGCAAGGCAGGCTGGAGTTTTGGGGAGCCTAGCCCTCTAGGTTTGTAGGTGTGTGTGTGTGTGCGTGTGCATACATCATGCCACCTCCAGCTCAAATTTACAGCAGGCTGTAGTCGGTGAAGCTGGGTGAGCTGGAGGCCTCGTTAAGAGGTTGACCTTTAGTTTCAGGTCAGGTTTTGTGGAGTGAAGCGATTTCAGAAGTGAGGAAGTGCCGTGTTATTTTAAACCTGTGAGGTTGCTTGCTCATTTGAATGGATATTTTCAGCTATTGATGAGAGGAGAGTGCATTGTACAAAAGAATGTTTCATGTCTCACATGTGGATATTCTACATTTCGTACAAATAATATTGTATATGTTGATTATATTTAGTTCAGAGTCTTAAATATCTATTCTAATTATGCATAAACCTGCTTCTCAAACTCAGATTCTGTCGTGGGTTATTTGCACACTGCCATGGCCGTCGTCTGTGCTGCGGGTCTGAAAGATTATGGCAGTTCAGATTGGTGTTGGCAGTGTTGCGTTCACCTTTAGTGTCAGCCTGTCAACGTCTGTGTATCTTTCTGTCTCTTCTCCAGAGAACCAGTCAGCACTTGAAAACACGCACACAAACTCTTGCTTGCAGACAACAGAACTGCCAAACGAGATAAAGGATTCTGATCAGAGGAGTAATAATCAGCACTGCAGCAATTAGATACAAGATTGATTCTTAATGACATGATCTCAAACTCAGATTGCCCAAGGTCTACTGGGTAATTTCTGTCCACCCAGGGAAGCCATGCCCAAGTCACTCCTGTTTTAAAACAAACTATTTAACTCCCAAGTGTACAGTATATATTAGGGTTACAACACTGTCTTGCTTTAAAACTTTTATGAGCGTCAAAACATCTTGAACTAGATGTCCAGTTGCTGTTGAGTAAACTTCTAGATGGATTCAACCCAGATCACTGATGGTCTTCATCAGAAGCTGAGGATTAATGCAGAAAGGTGCTGTACAAAGAGTTTTCTTTTTCCAGCTTTCTCTGACTATGAAATAAATCTAAATTTTCTCCTCATTAGTGTTTAGGCTTTAATGCTGACTCGTACCATTTTGTCAGTTTAGTTTGAGAGAATCATATGACTGAAAACGTCTGGCTAGCTACTTTTAAGTGTTTGCAGCAATCAGTAGCATCTGATTTGACCTTCAGATGGTTAAAAGTGCAATTCAGATTAATGCATTGCATCATAAATTATGATGTATATACATGGCTGTAATTTTCTGGCTCACGGGTGGAATCTGACCCCCAGGCCGTCTCTTTGGGAACTCAGCAGTGATTCAATGGATTATAAAATCTGACATTGTGCTTATGATCCGGTAGAAGGAAATGGTAAGTCCTGTGCAGGTCCTGAGGCCCATCAGACCTGTGCTTATCCACAGGTATTGTAGCATCAAGCAGATCAGAGTCTACCACTTCCCCTGGGTCGTGCCATTCTAGGGTACTTCCCAACCAAGGCTAGCACCCATTTACAGCTCGGTGGACTGGGACAATGCAGATGAAGTGCCTTGTGCAAGGACACAAACATGATGGTTACACCTGAAATTGGACCCCCGTTCTGTAGGTTGGTTGTCCAACCCTTATTTCCCAGATCTGTCTGCAGCTCATAACTGGTGTAATCTTCAATTTTAAAAAAATGGCATAAAACTGAAGTCAGAAATATTCACGTCATTAAAATTACTGGAAGAACTGGAAGAAAACCTACTGTTTTTGACACGTGCACTGCCCAGTGCTCTACATTGTCTTGATGAAAGTATCAGCTTTGGGATTGTATGATCACCAGCGATTTACTTGCACCAGCTAATACAGTGATAAACGATACAGGTCACAGCTTTGGAGATAGAAGTGTTTGGTTTTGGAACCATGAATCAATATGTAATCATACGTCTTTTTTAACACCCAAAATTATAATTGTTTCTGTCAATACATTAAGAGCTTTATTTGTGGACTAATATATCAGAGTTGTACTATGCATAAGTCAAATCATAATGTAGTGTAGATTGCACTTGCTTACATTTATGGGTTTATTATTTCAAGATGATGGAAAAGCTCATAATATTGTGAACATTAACGTCAAAAGTTCCAAATCTAATATACATCTCATTGTGTAAGTATTGAGACATCCTGGTTCATCCTGGTCTCTTATAAATGGTGACAAGTTTATGCCTGGAGGACAGCGTAGACATATTTATGTTTTAGCTCAAACTCAGTCTTGATGTTTACCGTCATTGTGGTGTGTTCTGCTTGGTTAAAAATGATGGCTGCATAAACATATGGGGTTACATCTGCTGTCATAACTGAATTTCTTTTCACTATTCTGACTCGCCTCACTTTGAAAACACTATTTTTGAGACAGCCAAATGAAATCATCTCGAGTTGGAAAGAATCTGACGAACTGTGTGTTTTTCTGTTGCGTTCATGGTCCAAAGACTTGATTTCTGCTGCTGGGATACAAACAAAGAATATGAGTGGTGAAAAACCACAGCTGAGTGCATGCTCAGAGGTTTCTTTTTGATATCTTTTGTAGTGGTGAAGGACAGAAGCAAGCACGAGACGAGCAGTCACAGGGATAATTTCCATGAATAATTGTACAAGTTGCAAAACATCACTATTGACTGCAGTAACGGGTGATTTTTAAATCAGTCCAGATTTGACGTTCAGTGATGGCAGCATTATTTCTTTCTTTACCAAATCTGGTGCTCGTTGTATTTGACTTGGCCAAGAACATTGTTTACATCAGCGTTAGTCTGTTATTTAGGATTAGTCAAACATTTTCAGCCATTTTCCACAAATGTTGGGACACTGGAAAGCTTACCAAGAGGAGGAACTCAATAAAGGTTTGCTGATTGGGATTTGTGTGTGGATTCTGGATCTTTTTTAAAACTTTGTTTGACATCGTTAGATGAGGCATTTTTCAATATTTCTACCAGTTTGTCAAACACTAATATACTGAAGTTTCTGGAACCAGTCAGTCCTACATTTCCCACGATGGATGACACCTTTCATTCCCTGAAGATCCATGTAAAGACATATTACAATTACATATACAATCTCAGAGCGGTGATGTAAGTTACAACTGTAATGCTGTTAATCTTATTGCAAAATTCTAGGATTGTTAGACTTTGTCAGATTTATGTGCTTTCTGAGGATTTTTTTTGTTTTTCTCTTTTCTATTTCTCCTTCAGAAATGTTGCTCCCTGGAGTGTATTCAGATTTACCATTCACATATTTCCTAATCTGTCTCTGTTATTGTGTCTGATTAATTTCTCTGAGGTTTCTGCAGTTTCAGGCGTGGGATAAGCTGGTCCGATATCAAGTAGCGATGAGGCCTGTATACCAGGACTAAGATTCCTCAAAAAGCTTGCTTGTATACATAATGAATTGCAGGTTTCAAAGCTTAAGATCTTAATGTCACTTGTGCTAATCTGATCACCTCTTCGTAGTCCTCATGAGGCCAATTTTCAAGTTTCTAACCAGATTTGTTGTGATGCTACAGAATTGTACAGATGTTTCACATATAATCATCTAGTGACATTGTATAGTACCATAAAAAAAAAAAAAAAAATCAAAACAGCACTTTTCTTGCTGCCATTACTTCAGATTGGCACATCTGATGGAGTCAGTTGCTCTTTTTCTGTACTTTCACCAAAATGTTCCATGTCTTACACCAATTCCTTCTAGCTCTGTCAAGCTAACAAGCTAGCAACTGTGGGGAGAAACATGACGCCTAATATATGGGCAAACAGACGAACTATGCAACAACAGGAAACTAAAACTGGAATGAAACAATAGATATAATATGTGGCTGGAGATGGTGCCAAAAATTTTCATCGGTACTGTAAAGTCCCATACATTTCCCCATTAGTCGTGTCAATCGGAACCACATTTATTTCATTTTTGTGTATTCTGCATTGTCATTTTAGCAAGCCTCTGTCATCTCTGTATCTTAAGTGTTAACTGCCTGAAAAGGTTACAAACCTGTTTACGCAGTTTTATTCATGTCCAGAGCAGTGTTGTTGTTGTATGTTTGCCTGAGTCTCTGTTGTCCTCATGCAGGAGCTGATTCCAGAGTTCTACTACCTTCCAGAGATGTTTATCAATGGCAATGGTTACAGCCTGGGCACGATGGAAGATGGCATTGTGGTCTCTGATGTGGAGCTGCCACCCTGGGCTAAAACCCCAGAGGACTTTGTGCGCATCAATCGCATGGTAAGAAGCATGAATACTATAGAGAACTATGGCACATAGTAACACTTACATAAAATCCAAACAGTAGGAGCAGTGGGTCGCCACAGTCTAGCTCCTGGGAACCAATTCCTGATCTGGAGATGCTGTCTTTGTCAGCTGCAGAGAAGGTGATCCTAACGTGCATATTATGACGGTGGGAGAATACTGGAGTACCTGGAGTAAACCTGCGCAGACACGATGAGAACATACAAATTACACACCGAAAGGAATTAGACATGGGTGCAATCAAACCCTGGACCTTCTTGCTGTGCACTACATGAATTACATTTCGGTAGCATTAGGTAAGAATCAAACCCGGGTCAACTGCTTGGGAGCAGCTGTGCTAGCTGCTATACCACAAATACTCATGAGGACCTTCTGTCATGAGAAACTGACAAGTTGAATGGTCTGTTGGACACGGAGGTAGATTATAAGTACTGCTTTATGAGGAAAGAAAGAAGAATTCAGTCCTGTATAGGCCGTGAGGCCCATTGGCACCGGTACTTATGTCCAGATACCATAGCATGAAGCAGATGAGTCTACAACACTACCACTCTATCGCAAGTTACTCCTCCAGCCAAGGTGGGTACCCATTTACAGCTGGATGAACAGGGACAATATCAGTGAAGTGTCTTATCCAAGGGCACAGATAGGTAGCATGAATTAAAATCGAACCCAAGTCTACATGCTGGTAGCCAGACTCCTGTTCCACTGAGCTACCTGCTCTGCTTTTACAAGGAAGAACTGCTTGATTCAGTTTGAGAGTGGAAACATACGGGAAATGGTCCATTCATTATTCATTTGTGGGTCCTTATATTTCAGCTGCTTGCAGCTCATCAAATCTCCACCTTGACCACAACTCTGAATCCACATGCATTTTTGCATGCCAGGCAAAAAAAAAAAAAAAGATAAAAAGCCATTGCATCAGTGTGGCTGTTCCATATGATGTCATTTTGGAAATGCACATTTTCAACTGTTGCAGAAAAAAAATTAAGTTTTACTCGTTTTACTCTGACGTGCGCACTCCATTTCCATGAACGTGTGATTGATGTTTTCTCTGACACGTCTGCCCCTCCCTTTAGATAAAGCTGAAGATTGTAATTCAAAGTGACAGTGTTGTTTCCTGACCATCTCCCTGTTCTTCCTGTTATCTGATCCTCCCACCCCTGTGACATGGCTTCGCACTCTCTGTGATTTCTGTGTTGGCAAAGCGATCTAACATCACTGCACCTCCTACCCTATCCAACAACCTGCCCCCATCTCATTCTCTGCGCACATTTCTGACCTACATTTCTGGATGCAACTGTGAATGTGTGCACAGAAATGATGGTGTTTTGTATTTGTCATCTCCTGCCTGACCAGTCAGCCCAAAGGGTGACTAATTAAAAAGCAAGTCTACCAGAGAGATAGTAC
>CABFOU010117915.1:0-10400 GCA_900660325.1 Opsanus beta
CAATGCTTTCTGTTAATAATTTATTCTATCAAGTGTACATTTAATTCACTAAACATATTTAATATTCAGTTTTATTATAAATAATTGAACATACAGTGGAACTGCTCCTAGTGGTTGGAATGTGTCTAACTGTAATTAGGATGGGTTAAATGCAGAGGACAATTTTTTTTGTATGTATTTGTACAATGACAATAAAGGCTATATTATTATTATTATTATTATTATTATTATTATTATTATTATTATATTAAATTTAAAGCTCATTAAGGGGGGGGGGATCCAAATTCACTGGCATATTTGAACATTTTAAAAAAAAAAGTAAAGCAATAGTTACTTTCCCTAGTAACTAATTACTTTTATAATGCTCTATCTCAGTTACTAACTTTTTGGGAGAAGTAACTAGTAACGATAACCAATTACTTTTTTTAAAGTAACATGCCCAACACTGTGTATAACACATCGAGATGAAAATACCAGGAAATAAAATTTGACATTTAAACTGTTCTCATATTCTTCTTTTGATCTCAAATTCAAAGCTGTTACGTGCATAGCAAAAACAAACGATCTGGCCTTATTGTTCCAATACGTTTGGAGGAGACTGCATGAGAATTGGAAAGGCCTGTTTTTGACTGATGGCTGTTGGAAAGTGATGGTGTGCCACATTGTCACACTAGCTCCTGGATGACAAATGGTTGTTTTTCCTCTTCTGGTTATCTCAAGGGGCTTCTCTGCTTCATCACTTGCAGGCTGTTAGCTGGACAGCTGAAGGAGGAGAAAGTGTTGACTGGTACATGCCAGTGCATGTGTGCACATTCACGCAATATCTATGTTTGTGGGATCTCAGCATTCAAACCACCAAAGAGATTAATTAATATAATTGAGGAAAAGATGTAGAGACATCTGTATGTCCATTAAATGACACAAGAGGGTAAGTTGAGTCATGCAAAGAGGTTAAAAAAAGGGAGAAAAAAAAAGACCTTTTCTTCTCTTAACTAAACAGTGGAAACTGCTAAACACACATGCAGAGCATGTTGACTGGAAAGGGCAACTGTTTCCCACTTTGGGAGAGCTGAGTAATCGAGCTGAAGGCTCATGGGCAGTTTTACAAGTGTACATCACTGATAAGCCAAAGCTTTTCCCAAATGTCTCTTTTCAAAACGGATTGGTTATGTGAACAAAACATCATGAACAAAAAAGTGACCAGAATCCACGCTCAGAGTGTGGCTTGAATGGTTTTCTGTGAAACTTGACAGCAGAAAGCATCAAATTCCAGATGATTACACGCTAGGAATAGTTCCAGATTGAGTATGTACAGTATGTTGGATATCTGCAGATGGTTTCTGGACCCTGTTTTGAAGATTTATGTGTATGGTCTAAAGCACACAGAGCAAGTGCATTTGGGGTGTGTCCAACTCCCTGATGTGAAGCTGTTGAGTGTAACACTTTTTCCTTTGCCATTTCCATCCTTCATGTAGACCATCGCAATCCGGTACCCATGGGTGCTATAGGGTATGATGATATTTATTGCTGATTCTTCACAGTACTACTATATTTATGGACAACAGTAGACAAGACTTAAGCACTACCACGTGAAGAAATGTATTTTCCAAGACACCATGACACCCAATCTCTTATATCCCATCAGGACATTCCCTCTTCTCCCGATTATTACTCTGTCTTCTCTCTGAAAGAAAACCTGCATGAAAAAACATTGTGCCAATGAGAGTTATTAAACTTTTGTATTTTCCCCATTATTTTTTACTTTTCTTTTGTTGATTATTGTTTTTAACTCGGTTTCATTTTAGTTTGATGAGGGAAGACGAATATGAGCACAAATGCACTTTGTTATGTGTACAACTGGCGTGTATGTGCATCGTGAAGCCTCTTACAAAAAAACATGTCTGAATAATGCACTGTATAAACAGTAGAAATACTCTGTGCTCAAATGTAGACCAGGCTTTTAGAGATCCGTGATGAAATCACTTTCTGCTGCCTAATAATAGCAACGCACTAACACTGCACCTGATCATGCTTTATTTTCAGACCAACGAGCCCATGGATGCACAGATTAGCACATGAATGTTGTGCTGTCTTGGTGTGTATTCTGCTCTGCTCCCCCTCCCTTCCTGTCTTCTCCAGGTGAAGCTGATTACCGCACCTGCCTTCAATCACTTGCATGTGTTTATAAGCTCTGGTTCTGCCTCTCCACCTTCGCCAGTAACTCAGTAGTCACTACGTAGTACCTGGCCTCTCTACCTTGTTTAATAGAGCTCAAATTGTGTATGTTCAGCTTCCTGACCTGACCTTGTTCTTTGTCTCCTCGTGTTCTTGTCTCCAGTCAGCTCCTTGGGCGGCCACCTGGTTCCGGTCTCTCACCATCACATCTGTTCTGGTCCAGTATGTCTCCTGCCTCCGGGGTCTCCTGCATATTCCAAACTCTGTAGCAGCATTCAAACCAATAAATTGTCACTTGCTTTTCATCCCAGCTTCCCGTATTGTGGGTCCTATTTTGGCTCTATCGGCTCGACCGTAACACGAGTTACTGGCCACGTCATGGATACAGTGGGAGCAGACAAACTTCATCTGTTCCTCAGCTCGCAGGGGGCTTTCCTAGGACAACAACAACAACAACAGATTCAGACCCTCATCAACCAGCTACAAGCCTTATCTCAGCAGGTATCACAGTCCGACACACGCATCACTGCCCTCACCCCTCAGTTATCCCAGCTCATCTCCACTCCTGCACCTTCTCCACCCACACCAACACCACCAGCTCAGTCACCAGCTTCTGCATCACATGAACGGGTAATCTGTCACCCAGAACCCTTCTCAGGAAACATTAACACTTGTGCCTCATTTTTGATGCAATGCTCCTTGTTTTTTTCTCAGCGCCCGTCACAATACACCACTGACCAAAGCAAGACAGCATACATCACCAATCTGCTCCGGGGGACACACTAGCTTGGGCTACAGCCCTCTGGAGTTCCAATTCAGTCACATTAGACACCTACTTTTCTTTCATCCAGCAATTTAGGTGGTCTTTGACCATCCGATGTGGGTGCATGCGACCTCCCTGTGATTATTGTCACTCCGACAAGAGAATCGCAGTGTCGCGGATTATTCGGTCGACTTCCGGGTCTTAGCGGTGGAGGCCAACTGGAATCCCACGGCACTGCGAAGTGTGTTTGTTAATGGACTCTCTGACATTGGACCAATTAATTTCCTTAGCCATCAAGATAGATGAAATGGCGGGAGAAAGGCAGAAGGGTCGAGCGTGTATCTTCTGCTCAGATGCTTCTGTGACTCAGTCCTGGCTCTTCTTCCTCAGGCTTCACCGGGGATACACTTCTCGGGACAACAGCACCACCTGCTGACAAACCAATGCTTGGCAAGGCTAAATTGACCCCACAGGAGAAGCAGCGTAGAATCGCTGCCGGGGAGTGTATTTATTGTAGTGCCAGGAGTCATTTCCTCAGCGATTGCCCGATTCGGCCAAAAGCCAACGCTCGCCCGTAGGCCCCGGGCTATGAGTGAACCACATCAGATTCACGGGTGAACATTCAGGACGCACTCAAATCCCAGCCACTGTTTTGTTTCAGCGTCAGTCCATTTCGATTCCAGCACTTATCGACACTGGGGCAGAGGGTAATTTCTTAGACACCAGGGTTGTCACTGAAGCGCGCATCTCCGTGGTTAAACTCCCCACACCTCTCGTCGTTCACAATCTTGATGGCACGCAATTGCCCATAATCACGCATCAGGCCGAGTCAGTCACTTTAGTGGTGTCAGGGAATCACCACGAGACAATACAGTTCGTTGTTTTTACCTCCTCCTCACCTTTAGTGTTGGGACACCCCTGGCTCACTCTCCATCACCCGGATTTTGATTGGCTGACCGGAGCAATCACCCAGTGGAGCAAAGCCTGCCACAGTCAGTGTTTACAGTCCTCCATGCCCCCCAGTTCCGATGCCAGAGAGTCTGTGAGCATGACTCCTGACCTCATGTTAGTCCCTGACTGTTATCGCGACCTGGGGGAGGTGTTTAATAAGGATCGAACGTTGTCACTCGCACCGCACAGACCATATGACTGCTGCCTTGATTTACTCCTGGACGCGGCCCTCCCCTCTAGTCGGTTATACAATCTGTCGCATCCAGAGAGGGAATCAATGGAGTACTACATTAAGGATTTTCTGGCCACTGGTTTAATTCGGCCCTCATCCTCACCGTTGGGGGCAGGCTTATTTTTTATTGGTAAGAAGGACGGGATGCTGCGCCCATGCATTGATTTTTGGGGATTGAATGCCATCACGGTCCATAATAGGTACCCACTCCCTCTCCTCGATTCGGCATTCAACTCCCTGCATGAGGCAGCCATTTTTACGGAATTAGATCTCCAAAACGCTTACCACCTGGTCCGAGTCAAGGAGGGAGATTAGTGGAAGAATGCATTTAACACCCCCTTGGACACTTTGAGTATCTTGTCATGCCCTTTGGTCTCACTAATGCTCCCGCCACATTCCAAGCCTTGGTGAACAATGTGTTACGCGACTTCCTTAACCTTCATCCTACCGGCCAATTTTACATACACAAACTACCAGGCGGGGTCCGTATATACCCCAGGAGGGAATACTTTGAAATTGGTGCCGTAAGAGCAAATTCAATGCAGCAAACACATATAACTTTATTGAGGAATAAAATCCACTACTGCTGATTATCAATGATGTATTATAAACAGATGGACCCCACTTGGTAGGATGAAGGTTAACCAGTTTGTGTTTGTCCATCTGGACAGCATTCTCATTTTCTCAAAAGACCCCACAGAACACACCCTCCATGTCTGTCAGGTTCTCCAGCATTTGCTGGAGAACTGGTTGTTTGTCAAAGCTGAAAAAGGTGACTTCCACAAAGACACCATAGCCTTTCTTGGGTACATCTTCTCCAAAAATCAAATCAAACCAGATCCCGCCAAAGTCAGTGCACTCACTCAGTGACCCACACCAAACAGCTTCAGCAGTTTTTGGATTTCGCTACCTTCTACAGATAGTTTATTTGCAACTTCAGTCAGGTCACATCCCCATTAACCACACGCACATCTCCCAAAGTCCCCTTGACTTGGTCAGCTGATGCGGAAAAAGCGTTTCACACCACTCAAACTCCGTTTCTTTTCTGCACCTATCCTTACCCAGCCAGATCCGGACCGCCAATTCATCGTTGAGGTTGATGCCTTCAACATCGGGATCGGAGCCATCCTGTCCCAGCAAGCTGAGGGTGACAACCATCTCCATCGCTGTGCCTACTTCTCCCGGCGTCTGACTCCCACAGAATGGAACTATGACGTGGGCAACCGGGAACTCCTGGCAGTCAAGGAGGCTCTGGAGGAGTGGAGACACTGCCTGGAAGGTACTGCAGTTCTGTTCATTGTCTGGACTGACCACAAGAATCTTGCTTACATCCAGTCCGCCAAATGTCTCAATTCCAGGCAGGCCAGGTGGTCACTCTTTTTTGGACGTTTCAACTTCACCGTCACCTACCGGCCAGGTTCAAAGAACACAAAACCAGATGCACTATCCTGTCATGGACCAACACCCATCTCCAGACCGGATCCTGCCCGCAGATGTAGTTGTGGGAGTCCTAACCTGGGATATTGACAGGGTCGTCCGGGAGGCTCAACATCAACACCCCAATCCCGGCGGAGGTCCTCCAGGACGGCTGTTTGTACCACCTGAAGCCCGCTCCAAGGTCCTGCAGTTCTGCCACAACACAAAACTCACCTGTCATCCCGGAATACACTGGGCACTGGATCTTGTTCATCGCCATTTCTGGTGGTCCTCGGTCCGGGCAGATGTGAGGAACTTTCTTCAAGCATGTACCATCTATGCCAGGGGCAAGTCATCACACCAACCTCCAGCCGGTCTCCTCCGGCCCCTGCCGACACCTAGATACCCCTGGTCTCACATCTGCCTGGATTTCATCACTGGACTACCTTTCTCTCATGGTCACACCTCTATCCTCACCATTGTGGACAGATTCTCCAAAGCAGCACACTTTGTGGTCCCGCCAAAGCTTCCATCTGCCCAAGAGGTCGTATGGAAGACTTTCTGCTCTGCCCTTGGGGCCTTGGTCAGTCTCTCGTCCGGGTTCCATCCACAGACCAACAGCCAGGCGGAGCGGACCAACCAAGAACTATAGCCCACCCTCCGGTGCATCACATCTTCCCACCCATCATCCTGGAGTGTTCAGCTGCCGTGGGTGGAATACGCCCACAACTCACAAGTCAGCTCTGCTACCAGACACACTCTCTTTGAGTTTTCCCTTGGTTACCAGCCTCCGTTATTCAGGAAGAGGATGTGGCCATACCATCCGTGTGGTCCCACCTGCAGCGCTATCGCCGGGTGTGGAAGATGGCCCGTTCCGCCCTGCTCTGGATGAGGGACAGGACCCAATTCTAAGCAGATCCGCATCAGACCCCAGCCCCTCAGTACCGACCGGGCCAGGAGGTGTGGTTGTCGGCCAAGGATATTCCACTGAAGTCATAATCCCGCAAGCTAGCCCCCAGCTTCATTGGGACATTTGTTGTGGACCAGGAGCTTAGCCAAGCAGCATTCCAACTCTGTCTGCCCCGGTCCCTTTGAATTAATCCAAAGTTCCATGTCTCCCAGATCAAATCTGTTCACACTAGCCCGTTGTGCCCTCCGGCTGATCCCCCTCCTCCCGCCCAGCTTGTGGATGGTCATCCCGCCTGGACGGTGCGGCGGATTTTGGATGTTGATCGCCAGGGCCAGGGTTTTCAGTATCTGGTGGACTGAGAGGGTTATGGACTTGAGGAATGTTCCTGGGTGTCACGGAGCCTCATCTTGGACCCCTCCCTCCTGTGGGACTTCTATCGTGCCCACCTGGGTCGCCTCAGGGCTCCTGTTGGGGGGTGGGTACTGTTCTGCTGTCTTGGTGTGTGCTCTGCTCTGCTCCCTCTCCCTTCCTGTCTTTTCCAGGCACCGCACCACTGAGCTAATTACCAACCTGCCTTCAATCACCCACATCTGTTTATAAGTGCTGGTTCTGCCTCTCCACCTTTGCCAGTAAGTCAGTAGTCACTACGTGGTACCTGGCCTCTCTACCTTGTTTAGTAGAGCTCAAATTGTTTATGTTCAGCTTCCTGACCCAACCTTGTTCTTTGTCTCCTAGTGTTCTAACCCTAACCCTAGCCCCAGAGGGTTAACCATGGTCACTGATGCATAATGTGAAAAGCTTAATTCCACCAAGAATGTAACATTTTTCCATGAATCTCTGCACCTTTTAAACTAAAGTACACTGACTGAAGCATCTACATCTTCTGATTGGAGTGCCTTATTGATATTGTTTATTATACTTTTTAGCAATTTTCCAGTGAGCATTTAGTTTGCAGCTGTTGACAGAATCACTGCTTTATTCAAAAAAGTTACTTTCTTTCAAGAACACATGTGGTTGATAGAAATCTGTTGCAGCTTGCACAAAATAAAGTCTTTACAAACAATATAGTTCCAGGACTGAACTTTAGCTCATTAAAAACTCTTTAATTCTGGCCTGTGAGGTGGGAGGAGAGTTTTGTTTCATTGTTTTTCATGATATAAATTAATCAAAGTGAAGCAAATGTTTATGAAACATCCTGAAACATTTTCACAGATTTCCCCAAGATTAAATTTGACACTGATACAAACAGATGCTGCGCTTAGAGGTATCATAAGGATGGAGAATAATAAGATCTGTGTCTTATTAAAATGCCTGAAAATGGTACAAAACATCAGACTGAAGCACTAATGGGTTGGAACAGACAAGCAACATCACAATATCTGATTATAACCTTTCTCAACAAAAAGAATCAAACTGTTGTTTATCGTTTTTAATATATGTGATATTTACTGACATTAGGCTCCGCGTGCAAACAAAAGTCTATTATTGTTCATACACACAATCCAGAACAGGAAGCGTGAAATACACTCTGCTGCGCAGACACACTTTTAAAACACAAACAGGCACCTTCGTTAAATGAGACGGCTGCAGTCACTACCGTGCACTGTTGACATTTCATATGGGCGGACTTTCAAAGTTTTTAATCCATTTGATTAGCTGAACCCAAGAACCTGATCTACAGACAAAGAGCTCTTTCACACATGCAGCCTCTGCTTACAGCAACATGTGATCTCAGGAATCTGTGCATCACTATAAACGCTGCTGCATTCCATTGCTGATTCTGGCTGTTTGTGTTTCTCTCCGTGCTAATAAAGAAAAACAACTTTGTTTTCACCAGTGGTTGTCTGCCAATGAAATTTTGTTGATTTAATTTGAATCCAGCTCTGTATGGCAGATATTAAAGCAAAAAATGGCTCTGCAGCTGATGAAGAAAGTCTTGGGGAAGTGGTAACCTGGAGGATAAAGAAGCAGCCTTGTGACCAGAGGATCCTTGGTTCAATTCCCCAGTCAAACAGCAAAGTACCGTGCAAGGTCTTTAATCCCCAAGTTGCTTCATGTATGCAATTTTGATTCTTGCGTAACAGCACCCTGACATCGATGTGAATGTGAGGTATCGCTGTGAAGTACTTTGAGCATCTGCATCATTCAGCGTGAAATTTATTTGTTTTCTATACCTGCTTACTCCAGTTAAGAGTCACAGGACGGCTGGAGCCTATCCCAGTGGTCATTGGACGAGAGACGGGATACACCCTGGACATGTTGGACATGTAGACAGACAAACACATTAACACTGTAACCTGCAGTCAATATAAGTTCCCAATTCACCAAACCTGCATGACTTTGGAAGTAGTAGGAAGATGGTGCACACAGAGAACATGCAAACTCCACACAGAAAGGACCAGGAGTGAAGCGATCCCATGATCTTCTCGCTGTGAGGCAACAGTGGTAACCACGAAATCACCGTGCTGCCCCCTTTCAGTGTGAAATGCGCTACAGGAATGCAGACTATTTATTTGGAGCCACCTCAGAATGTAAGCATTTTTTCCTTGAATCTTGTGTAACTTCTTCAAAAAAACATAAATTTTTCATACATTTTTGAGCACTTATGCAAGCAAACAAACAGGAAATTTTTCCTACCACCAGTAAACCAGTAAAATTTTGTACTGGTCCCATAGTCTTAGGTTTATTGCCAAATTACAGCATTCCAGGTCAGGTCAGGCACATGCGCCCAGACCACACTGCGGAGCTTCCATTAAAATGTTTTTGTTTTTTGTTTTTTTAAAGTCTCAGCCTTTATCCTGGTCAACTGTAAGTATTAACCCTGGAAAAAATGCAGTTCTCCAGCATAACAATGCTCGTCCGCACATGAGTCAACAAACAAAGGATGCATTGCAGTGGCTCAAATGTTACCACACGTACCTTAAATTCTGGATCTCGCGCTTTCTGACTTTATCCTTTTTCCCAAGCTGAAAGAACACCTGAAGGGGCACTTTTATGCTAATGATGCAGAGATGCAAGCAGCTGTGCGTCACTGATGTGAAGAGAAGACACCCGATTTCTTCACCAACAGGATACAAACACTTGTCCAGTATTGGCGAAGTGTGTGGAAAAGGAAGGTGAGTACGTGGAAAAGTAATGTCACCTCCTGACAGAGAACTTTCCAAGCTTTAAGCAGATATATGATGATTTATGTGAGTATCTTGCTTGTTACTGAAATAATCACATAGGAGGCAGAATATTTTTTACCAACCCTCGCAGTCTGATGTCTCCAAATGCCTTGGATAGTTCCTGAGTTGTGATCTTGAGATTCAGGGGGAGCTTTTGAATAAAATTTTCTTCAATCCTTGGTGTTAATTTACGCCTTTTTCTTCAATAATGTAAAGCCTGTGTGGCCCCAAGCTTCTTATATTTTTGCATAATCAAATGTACAGGTTCTTGTGGTACCATAAATCTTTTGCTCAGAATGAACCTGACTTGCAGACACCATTAATTCTGCTCCAGATGCTTTGGTTTAATTAAAAAAATAAATAAATATATAAAATCCTCCTCTTAAACACAAGAAGGTCCTTACATACAGCCAAAGGTTCCCCAATTAAACCCTAATTATGCCACTTATACATTCAGAAACATTTAACAGTATTTCCATAAATTTCTGGAATTGTCCTGAATCTCCTATGCTGTTTAAAGAAACATTCATTGAATGAACCCACTGAAAAGTTGACATACTGGAGAAAAATCAAATAAATCTATGTTGTAACTATTATTTTGAAATAGCTTCAAATGGAAACAGACTAATGTAATACACATATTATTGGATAAAATGGAATACCGTATAGTTCCCAATAGACGCGCAGTGCGCGAGTGCACGCTGTGGGGGTGCGCGTTTATTGGCAGCAAGTGAACGCCAATTTTTTTTTTTTTTTTTTTTGTAAATTTGTTTTATTAACGAGTTT
>CABFOU010118714.1:0-11327 GCA_900660325.1 Opsanus beta
TCGTTATTTGTACACACACACACACACACACACATATATATATATGTGTGTGTGTGTATAAATTTATTTATTTATATATGCATAAATAAATAAATATATATGTTATTCTTAAGGAAAAAAGGGTGGGCGTTTGTAAGCTTTTGCTTCTGCCGACACCCTTTCGGCCACACGGATGCACCATTTCTGTTTTTTGTTACATGAGTTTTTTGATTGTATTTGTGTCTGTGTGCAGAATAAATTCATTCATTCATTCATTCAGTATCTCCCGATACCAAGTCCTGGTCCGATACTTGTATTTTCCTAGATAATACACTTGTAGACATACATTAATGTCAATCCAATGTACATGTTTGACAACTGGACAGTTAGCAATACATAAAAAAAACTACCTTCAATCCAAGCTACTCCTTAATGTTTTGTAGATTTATTTATTTTTACAAAATGAGCAAACATTTTTATATGAATTATCAATTCAACTTAGTGCAGCATTGCACTATTAAGTCTATAACACTCAGTTATATTGATTAAATAATGCTTAAGTTGTTAAAATAATTTATTATTACTATTATTATTATCATTATTATTATTATTATTATTATTATTATTATTACATGGAAAAATGTCAATAAAATATGTCTTCAGAAGTTGGCCTTTAAAATCCCCACGTCCACTGTGAAGTTGAGCATTGCAGCTCTCTATCATCACTTCATTAGAAATGATGTGATAACTTTTAACATTTTATAGTATTAAATTTCAGTTGAGCAAAGGGGTAATATTATCTATTTATGGTCCTAAAATGTTCACACTTTTAAGTGTTTTTAACACTGTAGGGTGTGGACCCATATGTAGATACTTTGAAACAGAGTTATTATTGCTTATTTTACTGTGTTCCTTTAAATGATCACTTAATCAGTTATGACCTAATTTTTGGTCATGCTGCCCACTTACTAAGTGTTAAAATCTGTCCGCTTGCCTGTGACTCAGTGCAACAGTAGGAATAAACCTCTGCTTACGCAGAACTCTGTTTGCATCATGAAATAATGCATGCCAAACAGGCCAGTAGATGAAAGATTATTTTAAACCAGTGTGGGATTGAGCCAGACATCAACCATGGTTAAAAGTGGGCAGATGTCATAAAAAATAAAAGATTTAAACATTTTTATCTTCTCTTCCTGCTTTCTTTTTCTCATAAATGACATTATTGACTGTATTTTACATGTAAGCAAGATCTTTATATTTAGTGTACTGTATAAGGCACAGTCAGGCAGAATGTTGTAGCCAGTGCTGGGCTGTGTATTTTACACATTGGCCTTCAGAGCGATCCCCCTGCAATTAAAAGTGGCATCACATGATGCAAAATCACAAATAGACCTTGCATATATCCCAAATTCACTGTCATCCCCAATGAAACAATTGAAAACTCAACAGCCACACACATTTACTCATGCCACCACCAACCAAGCAAAAAGGCTACAAACACAAAAAATACAATCAGAATTCAACAGATTCCAGCCACACTGGGAATGTGTGCACCTGCCACATGCACACTGTCACAGCCAGACCACAGACATTCACACCAGCACCAACGATCTGAGGCAAACAATAATCAATAGCAAGTAAAGACACAGAAAAGTCTATTAAACTTACCAAAGCTGATCTTCACTTGAAGACTAAGTCCATCCTTCTTTCCTTCTTTATAAAGAGTTTCATGACATCTTCAGACAGTACACAGGTTTCCTTAAAAATCTACCAAAAAATCTATTTCTTTTCCTACATTGTGTGTTAAAAACAGAGCTAAGTGTATGTTAATTTGACACACAAAAAACTCTACATCATTACAACTTAAATTTAAATGCCAAGAATGAGAGTTTAAATTAACTTGAACTTATCGGCTATGTAATGTATTAGCTTAGGATCAGTTAGCTAACTTAGCCCACACTTGCTGGCATAGCTGTAAGCCAGCTAGCAGGCCACAGAGTGTGAAAGAATGCACCCAACACAGCAAAATCATAATCTGATTGATTAAAGAATATGCCAATCCATAATGACACTGTGACAACAGCGAGACACACAGTAGATGCATTCAAGGTGGAAGTTTCTTTTTTGCAATGGTGATGCACAGGTTGACAAACAAGATCAAACGGTAGACTCCATACTCCATAGACTATGATGTTTGCAGATGACATTGTGATCTGTAGTAAGAGTAGAGAGCAGGTTGAGACTAGCCTGGAGAGGTGGAAATATGCTCTGGAGAGAAAGGGAATGAAAATCAGAACAAGACAGAGTATACACACATGGACAAAACTGTTGATACTGCTATATTTTATGTACACATTTTAATATATGGTTAGAAATAAATGCAAGCAAAGCAGTTTTGTTGAATCAAAATATTTTTAAAAATGTCCAAAGTTATTTGGCATAGAGAACAAAACAAAATGCTTTCATAAAGTGAAACAAATAAATCACATAAAATGTATACTGGACACATTTATTAGCACCCTTTGATGAATTTACAGTAAATCATCACTTTTACAGCCAGTTTTCTTTGCAAGTCACATTTGCAAGTCACTGAATATGTCTTGGACGTCATTTATATCAGTATTTAAGAAATATAAACAGTATGGTACTGTATGGTAGATCTGTCTGGAGGAGGCAGTTCTCAAAAACTGAGTGACTGTGCCAGAAGGAGACTAGTGAGGGAAGCCACCAAGACACCCAAGACAACTCTGAAAAAGTGATAAGCTTCTGTGGCTGTGACTGGAGAACTTGTGCATATTTTGTCTGTTTGTCATTTTGTGATGGTTTCACAAACTTGGCATGAAATTATGTAGTAATATCACTGAATCACAGAGAATTAATTTGCATGAATCACATCAAATGTGATTCAAGGGTGTTGCACTGTCTGAGTGTCCATTCTAGTTTAACCCATTTGTGCCCAGATTTTTTTTTTTTGCAGTTGTAAGGCATATCATTTTATTGGCATTAGTACCTTTGAGATTTTTTTATTGTGAGTCGAAATGACAATGATACACTTTGGCAACAATTGTTGCCAGTGGGGCAAAATGGGTTAATGTGAGGATATGCAGAAGGGAAATCTTTTAATATATTAGAAATAATTTGACACCAAAATCAAAACTGTACAGACAAAAAAAGGTATTTGCAATATGGTGGGTCATGCATCTCAGGAAAAATGTGTCTGCTTCAGCTTTGCTTTCACTCACACTATATTGCTGATATTGTCCATGCATCTGCACAGTGGGAGCAATTTAGGGTTTAGTGTCTTACCCGAGGACACTTCATCACAGACCCGAGAGTCTCCAGGGATCAATCCACCGGTTAATGGTAAACCTGTACCACCTGAGCCACCATCATCCCGATATGTTTAATGTCATAAAAGCTCTCACTGTCTCAGTGCTGTGTGAGTGATATTAGGTTTATTTGCAGTGAAGAAGGGCTTTCATAATGGCCTCTTCTCCCCTCTTGCCTCCTTTCCCCTCCAAACCGCGGGTATGTGCATACTAAGCAGGGCCCCATACGGCCCAATTTGCACCGCCCAATTTACTGGTGTCGCTTCAGATTTGTTGGAGGAAAAGCTGAGGCCTGTTCCCTGATCCCTACTATTCACGGAGGGAGGGAGGGAGGGAGGACGAGAGGAAACTGGAGATGCTCGGCTGACAGATGAAGGCTAAACCGCATCAACTCTACACAACACACACACACACACAAGCTTTCACACACAGAAAATCCAGCAGAGATGATGTCATGACACACCACACAAACACACACACTCACACATATACACACATACTGGAACACATTTGAGATATGAGATGTGCAGTTATACAGCTAACCCCCAGAGAGATGAGGGGACAGATGAAAAGGATGAAAGAATGGAGGTAAGGGTGGAGGGAAAGTCAGTGCGCTGACAGGAATGTGATGGGGCTTAATTACCAAGCAAGTGCTGCACACTGGAAGCAATTTCTAAGGATTGTTGTCATTTGAATAGATTAAAACGCCCTTTCAGTGGACTAAGCTGTCGCACCGCCGGCCTGCCTCTGCTGCGGATTAAAAGTCCAAGTAAAATCAAACAGAAGGGAGCGGTTGGGGGTAAAGATGGAGAGAGAGAGAGAGAGAGAGGAATGAAGGAAAGAAGGTATTATGTAGATCTCATGTGCAGGCAAGACAGAAAGAATTTGTTGCGTAGGGCTGCAAAAAAGAAAAACCAAAAACTAATGATATCCCTCGTCTTAATCCTAAATCCTTTCACGCCTTTCCTGTGCCCACCATTCTTCCTTTGTATCTGTTGGCCGGGGGTGTTTAAAGATTTAAAAACCCACGCTTCTCCTCCTCGTGTGCATTTTTTTCTTACTGACTAATTGCCACCTTCTTCAGTTATCTTTGCCCTCTTGTGTACCTGCAGACACTGAGGGCTGCGAGCACACGTGGAGGAAGTTTCACGGCCACTGCTACAGGTACTTCAGCCGCAGACACACATGGGAGGATGCGGAGAAGGACTGCAGGGAGCACAGCGGACACCTGGCGAGCATCCACAGCCTTGCTGAGCAGAACTTCATCAGAGGTAGGAGGAGGAGGAGGTGTGAGGTGCACACGTCGCCGTTACCAGCTGTCCGCTGGTTTCTCTGCTGGGTTATTGTGACTGTGATTTGCAGAGGCATCTATCGCCTCGTGTGTTGTCAAAAACCCAGTCAAAGGTCTGTCAGATTATATTCGGAAAACCCCTTAAGGGAGTTTTTTTCGCTCCTTCACTACAAAAACACTTTGGGGAGTCTGTTCTGCCAAATAAATGTGCATCGCTATTTGTCACTCTTATGTAAGTGTCACTGACATTTAATTCACTCTGAGAATACAGTTCTTCTCAAACCCACTTTTTAAAAATCCTTTAGGGGGTGAAATTAGGTCCTTTGTAGTCAAATGGCAATAAGATTAAACAGAATGTTTTAAATGCCAGTCATTCACTGTTATCAAGACAAAAATGGGATTAATTCAATCTCTTGTTCATTTGTTTTAAAAAAGGTCACATGCTGCATGTAGCCATTTCTACCTGAATATTTACAAAAACATTGTGTGCTACCTTAAATGGTTTAAAGGGGTCTTGCTGTGCAAAAGTTGTTTTTTTTTAATCTATCATTCATAGTTTAATATATATAATGGCAAGAGAGAGGACCCCAGTGAGAGTGAGAGAACCACAAGAGAAGGTAGGAAAAAGCAGGTTTATTGTTCCAGAGGAGTTCAAGGCACAGTTTGTACAACAGGCAACGGGCTTGGTCAAGAAACAGACAGAGGTCAGGTACACAGGTGATCAGTTCAACAGGCAACAGCCTTTCTAAGGGCGGAGCAGATGGCTGTCCAAAATACAAGCAGTAGGTCAGTGCAAAGAGAACGATCATACTTGGCAAACAAACGCAAGATGCTCAGTAAAAGCTCAGGACACTTGAAATGGCAGCGAAGATCTGCACCGAGATGGAAAAGTACTGTAAGACACTGGGAATATGTCTGGGAGAAAGCAGGAACAAACCCAGACAATCTGGCAATGTGGGAACTTTCTAACAGCAGTTAAAAAGCGAACAATCAATCAAATGTGGAAGTGTGTGGACATGTGAACCCAGAACACCAGAAACACGATGTCACACAATATGGAGAGAATGCAGAAGAAATGTCAAAGTAAAAGCATCAAGACTGTCTAAGGGATTTATTTTATTTTATTTTTTTACTGTTTATTTATCAGGGATGATACATACAACATTGCCACAAAAAAATGGGAAAATGTGATGTGTAAAAGACATCTAGCTTCAGCTAATTTGCAGTCTTTGTGCCTGGTCAGGCTCCAGAACAGTGAAATCCACCAAAAAAATAACACAACACAATGATACAAACACAGTCAACAACACAATGAATACAATGTATAAGTAACATGGATAAATAAACACAGTTGCAGTTGTAGGTTAGAAATTAAACCACAAGCTAAATTATCCATATCTTGGACAAAAATAATAATACATAGAGAACGATACCAGAAACAGAATAAGGCAGAGATCAGACACAAATGCCCAAATGTGTCCCATGACAATATGGTTAGAGATTCATGTTATGAAGAAACATTCAGCTATAAGCAACATTTTGGCCTCAAACATCTCATTTTAAACTCCTGCAACGTATGTCATGGATGTCCATATCTGGACTCAGTGAGACATGTCTGCATGGTTTGTGAAAGAAAGCTCGAGAGAAGGAAGGCATGGTAAGTAACCGCGCTTTGCTTTTAAAGTGACCAGCATGATCCATATAATTTGTTTGAGGAAAAACCCCCACTCCTTTGACTCCAGCATCAGTCATAGCTGGCTCCTACATTAAGGATATATATCGTTTTAATATTGCAGATATTGCTGCAGCAATTTGCTGCTCCCTTTTTTCCCCGTGAATTAAGAGGGTAACACACAAATGAGCCATCAGACTAGTGATTCCCAAAGTGGGAGTCGAGGCCCCCTGCTGGGCCATGAAGACACTGCAGCTGGCCTTGAGAGGACATTAAAAATAAATAAATAAAAAAATGCAGACTTTTACATGAGTTAAGTTCAGGGCTGGACTGGAACAAAAATTTGACCCTGGACTTTTTGGTCCAGTCTGGCCTACCACGGCAATCCGTGTGCAGATACTGGGCCAACTCGCCCCCCATTGAAGTACATATAAACACACAAGCCGTTAATAATACTACTATACTGAACAATATCACTTAGACCCATAGGTGCAACCAGAAAAGGGGGCATTTTCATTTATATGAAAGGCTAAACATTTATATGAATGAGTGTGTATCCACCCCATGCTGGCACACACCTGCTGTCTTCGCCACCACTACCAATCTACCCCTGCTCCTGTACCACCTCCATGGCAGCAGGAGCCTCACTGTATGCAGCCCTTGGTGTCAACAATGAAGGCAGAGAGTCTCCATCACGGGTGCAGTTGTTTTAATTTGTCATCTAGTCAAGCACCGTGAAGCTATAAGTAAAATAAAAACAATGTTCTTAAATTTTACAGTGTAATACTTATGCGTACACATACATACAGAGCATATTCACTGATTCAATCAACTCAAAAATATTTATACAGATACGCAAAGCTAGAAAAATATTTAAATAATCCTCAAATTGACAGACAAATCTTCCATGACACCAGAGAATAACACAGAGTGCTACAAATAGTAAGTAGGAGCATTTTACAACAAAAATAATGTGTTTACAACCCACAGTCTGACCGTACATACCTCGCTCCGCTCACCAAGGGTGCAAAACTGCTCAGACTTGGCTAGCTTCTCTTGTACCATCAACACTACTTGTGAATGGACACTTCTTTGCCAAACAGAACTTCACACTGATGCACTAAACAAAAATATAACACACGTTCACAAAACAGTGTGTATTAACATCATATTGTGTATAAACTATGTAATTAGTGGCCAAAGCCAAACATCAACACACCATGCTGATCCGGGCAGACGCAAACGAGGTGTGTGAGAAAACCTCCGGGGATTTTACTTTCACTTTCTATGCTCCCCATAGAAAATGGGGGGGCTCTAGAACATGTGTGGGTGGGACTCCTGGGTCTCTGTAGCCTATCATAGGGCCACAAATGTGGTGTTCTTTTGGCAGACAAGCTACTGGGCCTATGGTGTATCTGCAGGATGCAGCTGAGCTCTGTGGGCTGGGGCATGTCGCCCTCCCTGGGCCGGGATAGTTACCATGGCAAGGCGCAGCAAAAAAAAAAAAAAGGGCAGCCATTGGCCCACCAGGAAAAATCCCGGTACTCCCAATGGCCAGTCCATCCCTGGTTAAGTTGTATATTGAGTGAACGTGTTACAAAACGGTACATGTGCATTTGTCTGTGGGAAACCTGTGAACCTATGTGCAGTGTGTGGCAGATATAATGAGGTGTGTGATATTGTGAGTTGTGAATAATTCTAAGTAGTTGCATCAGTGCCTCCAAGCCCCAAAACTGGAGGCACAGCCCCAGGGCTACAGAAAATGGTGTTATTTTAGTGTGTGGCCTGACAATGTAAAAGGTTATTTTTGACAACAAACCTTAATATCTGTTTTGAAGACACTTATTGGTTTATATTAGCTTGGTGAAAAGACTGCATTGCAGGTGACAGTTATTGAATAGTGCTTGTTTGAATTTATTGTCACTTGGACCAAAGATCACCCTGAGAAGCATTAGATCACAGAGGAGGTTGTGTTTCTCCTGTGTCGGTTTGGCTGGTTTGGATGTTTTGACAAGATTTTTTTAACTGGGATTAAAGTGCAGAGCCATGGTACGTATATTTATAAAGAATTATTCAACATTGCTTGACAGGCTGTTTTACGAATGGAGTTTCAAGAATGTTGGTGGAAATGATGTGCCTGGGCCGGAATACATAACACTGATCATGATTTCATCATATTTTCTATTTTGTCTAAGCCATAATTCATTCCTATTTGTCACTTTACTCATTATGTGGACTCCTGTGCACAGACATCCACACGTCTTGCATTCACCCATCAAGGACATTGCAAAAACATCATGTCAGAATTTCAGAACTCTTCAGGTGTTCAGGTCTTGTTCCTGCTGTCCTGCTCTTGCAGTGCTTCTTGAAAAAATTGTGTTTTGTTTGATTCGTGTGTGTTTCTCGCTTTTTATCCTTGTTTCTCTGAGTTGATTCTTACTCCTTTTTTTCGATTAGATTTGAAGGTATTTTGCTTTAAACACTTTCTCAGCATTCAAGATGTGTGTTTTGACTCCAGCTCTGTGTTCCTGACAGGAGCCACATAAACGATCAGTAATTTAAAATAAAATGAATTAAGAGATAAGTTCTGTTACTAGAGGCATGTTTTAAAGAACTTGATGAAAGTGCAGTTTGACTTCAAGGCTTCAAGGTCAGACTGTTTGGCAATCTGGGTGGAGTACTTCCAAACATGGACAGAACTGTTGACCCAAATAGAATGTGGGAGTTCTTTCATGATAAGTCTGGTGAAGTTCCAAGCTGTATAAGGAGCTGAGAAAATGGGCTGTGATGGCACTGAGGGTAGAAAAAAAGGAATTTGTTCAAGGAATCTGTGAGCGGGTGACTTACTATCCGTGGTCTAGTAACCCTTGACCTGCTTACAGAGTAATCAAAGTACTGTGTTCCACTAAACCTACACCACATTATTGTAAGTGATGACACAGTCTGGAAAAGTTTGCTCTGCCATGCTGTCCCACTGGGCAATGAGGCACTTCCCTTGGTCAGGAAGTAAGACATCTCAAACCAGATCTGTGATTTCTTCCCATTGAATTCTTGTGTTCACTTGGAAAGTGTTCTAACTCCTGTTGTGCTCAATGCATGGACTGAGTGTTGGGTAGGTTTGTGGAGTCCAACCTAGAGTGCCTTTGTTGGTGAGAAAAAGATCATTGACCTCACTTCACGGACAATGTTTTGATCTTTGTGGAATTAATGCATGAATAGGCTGCAGCATTTGAGAAGCCAAGGGAAGAGTCAGAGTGTCTGGTCTTGCACTTGTCATGGATGAAGACTAAGCTCCAGGCTTTCAATGACTTTCTGGAGTCAGCCATCAAAATCTGTTTGTGGTGACGGTGTCAAACATTTTGAAAGATAAGAGATGAGATTCTCTTATCTCGGCAGTGACATTCATCTCAGTCTTTGAGACTGAGACACCTGGGAAGAGCTTATAGAGTCATGAGGTCACTGGACAGAGATATTTAATGGTGCCAGTACCTTTCCAAGAGATCCAAAACAGGTCCAACTCTTTAGGTTTGTAGTGCTTCCAGGCTTACTGTATGGTGGTGAGATGTCTTTGTTATTATGTCTCTCCTGAGAATCCTGCTCGAATAACTTTGTCAAATTAACAGATATTTTGGGAGACTCAAATGAGGTGTACTACTTGCATCGTGCAGGAACATCAGCTATGACTTTATGGATGTGTGGTGTTTCTCTGTGTATGATCCAGCACACAGATACCTCAGTGCTGAGGAACTCAGCAAAATGGAAAAATGCCAAGGGGATGTCCAAATGTCACATGGTTGTGAGAAATAGCTGGCTTTTTCAGGAGGTGATGGACTGGTTGTTTTCCTGGGAAGTTGCCAACAAGGATCCAAGGTGGTTCCATAATGTGGTGAATACTACAACATTAGCACCTAGACCTGATCTGACCCGATCTGGACATTTGAAAGACAATAAATTGTGAGATAAGTGTGTTACTCAAGCCAAATTATTGCAGCGCATGCTGAATGTTGAGCCTGGCCTACATTAGGCAGCATGAGGGTCTATGAGGCAGATCTGGATGCTGAACCTGGATATTTTAAAATATTTTTTAAATTCCTGTTTCTGCCATGGTAGAGGTATGCATTCTAATGTGTGACCTTGTAGTTTGCAAGTGTTAGGAGAAAATGAGGTGTAAGCTTAGCATTTATTGCACCACTGTTCATCTTAGACTCAAATATTTGACCATCAAGAGTAATTTATCAGTCTTCATCATTCATACTTTCTTTATGGCAACATAACCATCATCTTATTTACAGTTTTTCTCCCCAGAATTCCTCCACTTTCTCCCCTGGTTGTGGCAGACAGATGATTACTTTTGAGAGGTAGATATGGACTGGATGTTTACCTGGGTAGTTGCCATCCAGGACTCAAGGCGGTTCTGTAATGTGGTGGATGCAGCAATGTGCCACACCAGCGCAGGTTCACAGACCTGACCTGACCTCTTGAGCTGTAATAAAGCCAAATCAGAGCAAAAACTGCAGTGCTGGATCAGCTTCCTGTCTCAGACAGATGCCAAATCATTCCCATCCAGCTACTGTAGCACCCAGCTTTCCCTTACATGCACATACTTATCAAAAAGTGTTTAATTGCCTTGAAAAATGTCTCCACCCCTGCAATATGAGGATCAGAGCCATTAGGAAGATTAATGGACCTGGTAATCATATTAAACAGATAAACCATGATTGAAATTTCATTGCCTATATATGTAAAGTTGAGGCCATAGGTTTACATACACCCAGGCTAAAATCATTCTCGACTAAATTTTCTCCAACTGCACTATTCCATTTTAGCAAGCTGTACAGTGCATCCGGAAAGTATTCACAGCGCTTCACTTTTTCCACATTTTGTTGTGTTACATCCTTATTCCAAAATGGATGAAATTCATTTTTTTCCTCAAACTTCTACACACAATACCCCATAATGACAATGTGAAAAAAAAAATTGAGATTTTTTTCATATTTATTAAGAATTTAATTTATTTCAATTCAATTCAGTTTCAATTTATATAGCGCAAAATCAC
>CABFOU010118927.1:0-10905 GCA_900660325.1 Opsanus beta
AGAGGAATGGGCAAAACTGCCCAAAGATAGGTGCGCCAAGCTTGTGGCATCATATTCAAGAAGACTTGAGGCTGTAATTGCTGCCAACGGTGCATCAACAAAGTATTGAGCAAAGGGTGTGAATACTTATGTTTTTATTTTTAATAAATGAGCAAAAAAAAAAAAAAAAAAAAACTCTTTTCATGTTGTCATTATGGGGCGTTGTGAGTAGAATTTTGAGGGAAAACATGAATTTACTCCATTTTGGAATAAGGCTGTAACATAACAAAATGTGGGAAAAGTGAATACTTTCTGGATGTACTGTAGGGCTTGGGGTAAGGGTAGGGCTCAGCCATGTTGGAGGCCAAATGACCTAAGAGTTACCGGATCTACTGCTTCCCTACATCAGGGTGCCTATGTCCCCACCTGCATCATAATTTTAATTACTACATTCTTGGAACACTTCCTATGTACATCTGTGTATTTACACTCAAACACCAACTCCTCCATGGAAAATCTTTGGATTGTTTGTATCAAGGGGAGAACATGGGTCGGTGGGGCATGGTGAGGGAGAGGGAGAATCCTATTACTCCCAGCCAGGTTGTTGAGAATGCACTGGAACTCAGGCTTGCTGTGTGTTATGGATTATTGATGGATTGTTATTCAGTGCTTCTGTTGTTGCCCAGTGGAATGCACAGTGGAAAGGGGGTGAATGGATGTGGTTGTGGGGGTGGCATGCTGGGAGAGCTGGAGGGTGCACCTTCTGGGCAATGTAGGTCAACCCCCAACTGGCTGTGTGCTTTGTGGTTGTGTGTGCCTGGTGGATGCCCTCGTGTTGGTTCCAGTGTTAGGGCCATGGCTTCAGGGAGTGTGATGGTGTGTGGAACTGTTGCTGGCTTTTGCTTCAGTTGGAGATCCCAGGTGGGGCTGTGGCTCTTCTTCTTTGGGGTTTGGTAGTCACTGCATGTTCTCGGGAGTGTGAGTCTCTCTGATATGCTGTATCTTGCATGGTAGTTGGGTGCTCCTTCCCTCTTGGTGGCATTTAGAACTGGTCATCTTGGTGCATGTGTCCTCTTGCTTGGTGGCTGGACTGCTCTGCATGTACTACTTGCCATGGAAGTGGGCTCACTATGTGGTCCTGTGACCCCACCTGTATTTTGGGTGCAGTGTGGTGCTGATGGAACTCCCTATAATCTTTCATTTTATCCTATGTCATTATATCTATCACAGTCTGCACATAAATATTGAAATCTCACACATTAATGCATATGTACATTGATGTAACTCTTACAATTACTCAACCTTTTTATCTAATGGTAAACTCTGCATATTTTTGTGAGTTTTATGACACATTCTCATCACAATTACAGACTCTAGTAAGCACTGTTTGATGTTTTTCTTCAACCCTAAATCAGAAAAAATTAGGACAATAAAGAAAATTCAATTTTAAAAAACCCATAGTGATTCTTACATTTACCTTGACATCTATTGTTTTGCAGACAGTATGAACTCAAGATATTTTATGTTTTGTCTGGTCAACTTCATTTAATTTGTTAATATACATCCATTTCTGCATTTGAGGCCTGGACCACATTCTAAAAAGTCAGAATGGGAACAATTTAGTGCCATTAAAAAGGTAGAAAAAAAAGATTATTTCAAACAGGTGATGTAAACATGTGATTGTAGTCATGATTTGGAACAACAGCAGTATCCACGAAATGCTGACTCTTTGAGGAGCACAAATGGGCAGAGGATCTCCCATGTATCAACAGCATGACAAAATTATTGAAATGTTTAAAATCAATGTTCCTCAAAGAAAGACTGGAAGGGATTTGCACATTTCTTCCTCTATAGCGCATAATATTCAGTGATGCAAGAAATCTGGACGAATTTCAGTCCATCAAGGACAAGGGTACATGCCTAAGCTGAACACCCATAATTTCCAATGCCTTCGATGGCACTGTATCAAGAACCATCATTCATCAATAACTGATACAACCACATGGTCAAGGGTTTACACTGGGAAACCTTTATCAAACACTACAATACAGAGTTACATTTACAAATGCCACTTAAAACTTTACAGTGCAAAAAAAAGAAGCTTTATGTTAACCTTTTCCAGAAACAGCATCAACTGTTTTGGGCTCGGCAGCATCTGGGTTGGACCATCACACAGTGGAAATATGTGCTGTGGTCAGAAAAATCAGTATTTCAGAACTTTTGTGGAAGAAATGGATGCATGTGCTCCAAACCAAGGATGAAAAGAACCATCTAGACTGTTATCAACAACAAATGGGGGTATGGGGTTGTGTCATTGTGCCGGTAAAGATAATTTGCACTTCTGTGAAAACAGCATTAATACAGAAAAGTTCATTGAGATTTTAGAGCAACATCTGATGCCTTCAAGACTAAATCGTTTCCAAGGATGTCCATGCATTTTTCAACAAGACAATGCAAAGACACATTTTGCACACAGTGGTTTGGCTGTGGAAGAAGAGGATACAGGTATTGGGGTATTGGACTGGCCTGCCTGCAGTCCTGGTCTGTCCCCAACTGAGAATGTGTTGAGAATTTTGTAATGAAAAATGCAATGATGACCAAGACAACTGTTGAACACCTTAAGTGGTGTTTGCAGGAAGAACTGGACAAAACATATAACCTGAAACACTTGATTGCTTGGTATTCTGAATGCCAAAGCATCTTTTAAGTGTTGTGAGATGGAGTGGCAACATTACAAAATGGTAAATGCTTGGCCATCACTCCTTGTATTTTTTGACTGTAAAACCATTGATTTAATCAATAATTAACTTATAACATCTGAAGGGTCTTGTAAGGAAAGTTAAAATATTTGAAATATTTTTTATGCTTTGGTAGTTTTAACATTAAAAACCATGATGCTAAATTTTGCAATAAAATCACTTTATATTATTCGTAGTTGTGTTTGAGGTTTTTTGTTGTTTTTTTTTTTGTTTTTTGTTTTTCTCGATTGCTCAAAGAATTCAGTAACTAAATTCCAAAACACTTCATATCTGGCATTGTGAAAGGCACTTCTTATATATGTGGTAAGATGGAGTCAGTTGGAGGTGACAACTCTCGTCAAATATCAAACTCAAAACATGCAGCTTGTCTTGTATGAATCACAGAAAAACACCATATGGATGGGGGTTGATAAGATAGAAAATGAAAAGGAAAATCAATATTATTTCTCCCCTAATGGAATGTGTAAATGAATAGAAGGCATGGTGCAAATGCACTAACTTTACTTTCCACATCAATGTTTACAGCTGTGATGTGTCACACTTTTCTGCACAGATGTAACAGTTGGAGTGTGTAATTTTCCCATTTTTGTTTTTACATCCTCATTTCTGAGATACCAGTTAATTTTATTTTTTTTTTCCCACAAGATCATACTTTTTGCCTCATTTCTTATTTGATGCTCTCATAAGTGGTTACAAGTGTTATACTGTAAGTGAAAGATCCCTGTCTCCCACCTGGTGCAAAGCCGTGAAATTGTTGCTGATTTCCATTCAGTGCAGTTGTTATTTTCATGCCCAGCACCTGGGTTCTTAAAATAGCAAAGGTACTTTTGCTCATCTGTACACCCATAGGCATGTTGGTCTCATACCTGTGCATTGCTATCCTGAGGAGTCAAACAATTCCATCATAGACCACCAAAACCTTGGTCTAAAGTTGAGTACAGACTGTTTCTACTGTTCACAGTTTATCAATTTAAACTGTATCTGGTTAGGGTGCCAGAAAACCTCTCACTTCTCAGTTCGCCAATGCAAATAGCAATGCACCAGTTGCTGGCACATCTGGTATTTTCTCAATTTTACCAAACTTTCATTAATTCCAGTGTCAAGGTACTTTCTTTAAATATAATGCCTGTGTGGTGCATATCAAAATGTTCAGAATAATCTCGTCTTTCAGAATATGTGAAACATGTTTGTCAAGAACACTGTATAGACAAATAAGTTGGCTCTAAATCTGAAAATATGAAATGTGTTTTTTAAACATTTCAAATTTTGAGTAAATATACATTTTTATTCATGCAGACAAACTGTTTTGTTGTTAGAAATGGGTTTACCAAAGTATGCGTGTTGCAGGGCAGCAGCTCCAACCACTGGGAATTGTCAATGGCAGAGACACATTAAAAATCATGTTTTGTAAAATAAAATCACTCACTAGTTCCAGCTAGATATATTCTGTCATCACTCTATCCAGAAATGTCCATAAATATCATTCAGTGATGAAGAGTGGAATGTCCCTCACAAAAATGTCCATTTGCTCTATTGAAAAAAAAAAGCTTGTTGACCCCATAGACTGTATACATACTGGACAAAGCCTGCATGACTTCACCCATAAGTTCTTATAGAGACCCAGAACAGCCGATATGAAGCCTGTGTCTGTGCCACAGTCTGGGTCTCGCCATGTTGACAGCAGCAGGACGATGAACTCATTAATAAATAAGGGGGTGGCGCATGGGTGGCTCAGTGAGTGATGAAAAAAGCTTGAACATGCCCTTTTCTTCTAGTCCAAACCAGCTAACAGGCTAGCCTTGGTTTGGGTGTTTATTAAATCACATTTTTGGTGACTGCGTGGCGGTTCTCATAAAGATTTGCTTTGGTATGGACACTAAGAGTTATGAGCCACTTATTTTCTCAGTAAGCCTACATTTAAATGGACCCAACACATGTAGTTACTGACAGCTGCTAAGAGTACTAATGCTGTTAGCATGCAACATTAAATCACAGGAGAGTTTCACACAGAGTGAATATTGCAGAAGAGAAGTCTTAGAAGCTCCATTAGGAAGTTTCACAACAAGCCGTATTATTCCAGGTGTTTGCAATAAAATACTCCAAACAAACAGACAAAGCAGCAAGTAGCTGCATCCAGCGGACTCAGAGTTGGGGTCAGACGCTACGAGAGGCGGATACACTGAGCTCAGCCGCTGTTACTCAAAGCAACCATGCCCACAATTATACAGAACATTATAGCTTAAAATGTTTTAAACTAATAAGTTAGAAAAAAAATTCACTCCCCAAACAGTTGCCATGAAGGAGAAAACTATCAATAGTGATCAAAGCTGTTTTTTGTACCAGGCTGTAAACATGTTTATTTCTGCTCTAAAGTTGTTCATTTTAACATTACGTCCTATGGGAATGTGCTCTGTTTTGGAGCCAGCCTCAAGCAGCCAGTCAAGGAACGACAATATTTTTGATTTCCAGGAAGGCTTCAACCACTTGGTTGAACATGTGAGGAAAAAAAAGAAAAAAAAACTCCACATGTTTTCCCACGACAATTGTCTTTGTTTGTAGGACTAAATAAAAACGAAAAAGTGTTTTCAGGTAAACAGGACCATTCTTTCAGCATTTATGAGCATTTAATGGCATGTGAATCCTCCATGGAGAGACGCTGTGCTCTGGCTGCAGCGTCCAGGCGGACGAACACTCTGGGTGGAGTAAGAGTGGCGATAATATCTCCAAGGTCTCAATACCTGCTAATTACTGCTACTGGTGCTAACGAACAATTCAAATAATACTAAAATTTCACTAAACAGAAATAATGGAGTACAGACTTCTTAGATTGCCGTCTGGGTAATTAACTGTACAGCAAGCCATATTATCACTCATATTTGTCATAAAATGCTCATGAAGGACAAACAGGGTTGACTCCACAGCAGCTAGCAGCCACTGCCAATGAGCGCAGCCCTGGTTTCAACTCACGAGTACACAACTGTTGCTCACAATGACCACACCCCTAATTATTCACATTTTTGTGGCTTAAAATAGCATAAACTGACAAGTCATTAAAAACAACACCCTTGACAGTGGTCACATGAGCTTGTGATTGAAACCAAAACTGTTTTGTGTACCAGGCTGTAAACATTTAATTTCTACTGTAAAGCTGAGGATTTTAATATGGGGGTCCAAAGAACTGCAAGATTTGGTACTTCCATGGCTTCTTTTGTGGGCACTGAAGGTTGGTGCTTGGCCATAGACTCTAGAGCATGCACCATAGCTTGTCAAGATTGGATCCCAAAGTTTTGGAATCAATCTAGTATTCAGTCTAACAACTTGACAAGTTGTGTGGGTAACAAGTTCAGCAAATTTCACTTCGATTCACTTCTCACCCTCCAAACTGTCAAAGATACAAAACTATCAGCCTCATAGTTTTCTGTCTGGTGTTTTTGCCCATGGCAGGTGATTGACATCAAAGAGAAGCTGAAGGAGTCCAAGAGGTTCTGGTCCAAACTGCCAGATGACATCTGTGCCAAGGGCAAACTTAGTGATTCTGATGAGGAGCAGTGCTGGAACAGTCATACGAAGGGCAGGTGAGGACTCCTGCTTCTCTTTAAAAACCACAGCAAAGTCACCCCGTTCTCCTCTTATCACATTTTGCCTGCCAGGGATTAAAATAACCACACTGTGTGCCCAGATTAGCACACTCTCTGTAAGTGCAACAGTTTGTACTTATATGGAGACCCTCCATATAAGCTCTAAGATTCTAATACCTGGGGGACATGTGGACGCTCTTATCGCCGCAGCTTGCAGAGGATCGCCTCGCTGTGGACCAGCCAGTGATTTGTTTTCTCTGACAGCGAACCAGAGAACCTGGCAGGCAGAATATATATCACTCCATCAGCCTCTCCAAGTAACAAAATCACCAGATGGTGCAATAAAAGGCATGTCATTTCCTTTGTTTGTGCCAGTATCTTTCTGAACATTGCTTTAAATGTGGTGGATAAATCGTTTGTCCAAAAATAATAAGCGGCAGTCAGGGTAAAATTGCCCTGCTACCTCGACCCAAAATTTACACATCATACTGTAAAAACTGATTTAATGAGTATAAAAGCTAATGGAATCGGAGTCAGATCATTAAATTAGTGTTTCAGCGACACAGGTAGTGTGTACGACTGTGTTGATACAAACACACAAACTGACAGATGATTTGTTTCTCACTTTGTAACCTCAGTAAATTTAAACATACAACACTGAAATTATTTCAGTAATTAAATGGCCTGCTAATAACCCGTTAAGTACAGTTTACCTTTGTCTTGTACCATTGTACTTTCATTAATCAGCAGTGAAATGGCTTTTGATTTATTCAGTACAAAAGACAAAGTAGTTTTTTGGGCAGTGTGTTAACGTCACAACCTGCCTTCAGAGAACTCCAACTATGACTGTTCAGCTTGGTTACACTCATTTTGTCACAGTAGAGCTTTTGCTTTGTTTTGACATTTTTATTATATTTTAATGTTTAAATTTGCTGCTTGCAATGTGTTACCAAGTTTACAGGGCTGCAGAGGATGTCTGTTATCATGACACATGGCAGCTTGACATCGTAACCGCAATGATAAAAGATCAACTCTGATATCTCATTTTAATATCAAGGGTTTTTCAACTAATTAAATATTAAAAAGTAATTATAAATAAATCATAAATTATAAAAACATAAAATAATCAATAAAAAACACAAATAAAATGAATAAAGAAAGTGTGTTGAAACTAACTTTAAAATCAGGTATTTTGAAGACTGGAGAGGAGAATCAGGCCTATTGACTGATCTTCCATTAGACAAGACAAGAAATTGGGTCACAGCAAGAAATTATTCAAAAGAAGGTCACGTCTGAAGATGAGTGAATTCTCATTTTCAATCTGAGTGGTGGATACATGGAACAGCTTGCTGGGGGATGTAGTAACATCACAGAGTGATGTTTGAAAAATAGATTTTTATTTTAAAACTAGATTAGATAAACTTGGAGAAATGATGATAGTAACTATAATATGGGCAATATTAGATAAATCAATCAAGTATAATGCTAGTGCAGTACTGAGTTGTATTCTATGTATATCGTTACATCTGCATTCAGTAATTCACCTAATTTAAGAGGCGATAGGCAACGAACTGGCTAATGCACAATTCATTATTATTATTATTTATTATGTGAATTGTGAAACGTATTTCACATTAGATAACTATCCCCTGCCAGCTGTAAGACCAGAAGGGGGATATATAATTGCACTCCACCGATGCATGCGTGTGTCACTCACACTTTCTTTTGCACATTATAATTTGAACAAAATTTATCTGATTCTAAACAGATTTACACTGAACATATTAAATGAGTGCATCTTGATGAATTTTAATTAGCATGATCAGATTTCACCATGGACTGCCCACTTCACTGAACTGAATATCTCTTTACTACCCTCTGGCAGCAATGCTTTTTTCCACACTTCCTTTTTTCACTTCATCTACATTGTCCTAGTCCCTCCATCTATATCGGCCTTGCCTGGGGAAGTAACCTACATTGGATTGGCATCCCATCTAGGGGGAGTCATACACTCTTGTCCGCTTCACGCTGTGGCATACAGGGATATGCACTGGCAGTCAATATAGGCCTGGATAGGGCTTTTTTTTTTTTCAACCTGAGTTGGCTCTTTTTATATCCACACCATAATAAATCAGACAAACATTAATAATGATAATGCAAAACTTCTACACGAATTCTAAGCCTTCCAGGTTCAAAATTTTAAAGGAGACCTGCCAATTGTTCTTTTGTGGTAGTGCAGTTATGTCACCACCAGAACTGATTTTTATTCTCAAATGCAGTATCAAAACACAAAAAGACACACTTCAGGGAATATCTCTTAATTTATCTGCAAACGTGATCAAGCCAACACTCAGCAAATTGAATGCCATTGTACTAATTACCAGCGTTAGATGCATGGCGATAGTGCAGCGCCGTGCCTGCTTGTGCACTATTTGTTTCTCACTTTTTGGAAGACTAACTACAGTAAAACATTTAACAACATTGTTGGCTGCATATTTTAGTTTTTTGGAAGTTTTTGACATCCAAACTTTCATATTTACCCATGTGCTCCAAATATACAGTACCAGCCAAAGGCTTGGACATACTTGCCCATTCAATTGAATGGGCAAGTGTGTCCAAGCCTGAGCAGTATTGCCATACCCTGCATGGTCCTTCTGTCTCTCCTTCTCCTTGATATATTGTGAAAATGTATGAACAAATAACATGACACTTTTCACTTGGCTTGTGATTAAGCATCTTTAAATAAACAGTGATGCCATTGAAAATCAAGGTCTAACTTCTGGATTTGACCTAGCAAGAGTTAGAATAGCATTCATAAAAATGTAATTATGAATAAATAAGGTCACAAAATGACCTTCTTTATTATTTCATGAGCTTCTATAAAATTAAATATTTGTACATATAACTATGGAAAGAAAAGTCATTTTGAATGTGTGCTACGACACAAACAGAACACAGTGCTGCAGGCTTAAATGCTACAGCTGAAATGAAGTTAATTATTTAATAGATTCTACTTCTATTTCAGTGTGTGTGTGTGTGTGTGTGTGTGTGTATACAATGTTGCAGTTAAAAAAAAAAAAAGCATAATTACAGTTTTGCCAGCAGAAATCTACATTATTGAGTACAGGTGTATGAAAATGAGGTGCTCTGCAGATGATGGAAATCCCTACATTTTGAAATTTTGTAATTAAATACTGTATAACATTTCAAAAGAACATGAGGCTTGAGATATTTAGAGGGTTTTGGTGTATTGTCCTGACTAGATATTTCCCTGAAGTGGTGAAGGAAGGTCTAACCAATCAGGTCAACAACCCTGAGGTGGATGTGGACATCACCAGGCCCGACACGCTGATCCGACAGCAGATTATGGCTCTGCGTGTCATGACTAACAAGCTGAAGAATGCCTACAATGGAAATGACATCTACTTCCAGGACTCCAGTAAGTTCATTTTTTCTACTTTCTTTCCAAGTGGAAATGTCAGACATGAATATCTTGTTGTGTACATGTATGACATTATGTTTTTTATTGTGATTGTATGACACAAACTCAGGCAGCAGCGTGTCATACAGTGCATGCATTTTGCCATACAACAAGACAGATTTTATAAGGAGAATAAATTACAGCGTGTGCGCAGACACAAACACATTGTCATAACACAAGCCACCCTTTCTGATTTCTGTAGATGCCTTTGAGGTGACAAGATGTGAAATTCTCTGTGACAAACGCTGCTTGGATACATGACCTATTCACAGCTACATTTCAGATTTCAGCTTCTACATCTTGAATTAACTTTATTTTAATCTCACAGACCGACCCGGAGGTCTGTTTAAAAATCTTTGCTGTACTATATAGTTTCAAGAAAATGAGCACAAAAATATATCTATATACAGTACTGTGAAAATAGCATAGGCACATTTGCTGTGTCTAAAACATTTGACACATAATGTAAATGTAAATATTTGTAAATACATATAAATTTAACTGTATAAAATGTGTGACCACTTTTATACTTTAAACATACATGCTTATTTTACCTGATTAAACTAAATTAATACATTAAAATAAAAATTACACCACATATTTCAAGATGTCTTCTGCATGAGTTTTTATTTTTTATTTTTTTTATTCAATCATTTTGTTATGTAGTCATTCTTGGCAACTGTTGTTGTACTGGGTGTTACACCACCAAGGATATGCATTCTTTTTGTTGATGTTTTATTTAAAAATGAGACTTGTGACTCAGTAATTGTTTAATTTCTTCAGTGATGTGGAACAGGCACTTTTTGTTGTTCTTTTCAAAAACAGCAATGTCTAAACTGTTGAGTGTGTGCCATATAATTTAGAGAACTTTGGATTTTGGAATACACAGTAGATTTTTTAAAAATAGTTATTTTATTTGGCATTATTTTACAGAAATGCATTTAAATCAAAATTACACAAGTTTGGTATTGACATGCCTAAATGGAAAATTATTAAGAATTTTCATAGATTGCTTAAATACAACACATCTGAAAAAATATGTCCAACATTCACCACACAAGTGTGTGTGTGTGTGTGTGTGTGTGTGTGTGTGTGTGTGTGTGTGTGG
>CABFOU010119099.1:1761-16052 GCA_900660325.1 Opsanus beta
AGTCGTCGGTGTCATCGTCAGTTTATTGCGATATCTCAATAAATGTCTAACTTTTTTAATAAGTGGTTGAAGATGAGTGAGCGAGTGAGTGTGGGCAAAGGCATCATATGGGTCATTGACATTGTTCCCGTCTAAAAATCATATTCGTGAATTCGTTTGTTTGGAAATGGCGGCCATTTTTATGCCAAAAATAGCCATTTTGAGCACTTAAAGGCAATTTTCTCAAAACCTGCCTACTTTTCTTTTAATTTAACAAGGACACAATATTGGTCATTGACATTGTTCCCATCCCAAAATTATTTGCGTGGATTCATTTGTTTGGAAATGGCTATTTTGCCTTGGGCTTTAATTGAGCCGGTAACCCACAGGGCCATTAATTGGCACTTTAGTTTTGTTTGTCATGGCTAATACTGTCAGTTTAATAATAAACCTATTGACGCGTCACCACAATACTGTGACTAACAGCGCAACAATCAAAATTCAAATGATCCAGTTTCTCATAACTACAGAACACTAGAACTCATTCTGAGTGGTCATGGGTGTCTTGGTGGCTTCCCTCACCAGTCCTTTTCTTCCACAGTCAGTGTTTGAGAGCTGCCACCTCTATAATGTTTGCATTTCTTCATGATTGATGTACACTAAGTCCAACACATATTCAGTGACTTGGAAATATTCATGTATCCATCCCCAGAGTGGTCTAAATTGGCTGTAAAAGTGAATATTTGTCTTAAAAATAAGGACCAACTCTTAATTTCCTGGTGCTGTCTTACTATATGGTTGTGAGACTTGGATGCTACCCAGTGACCTAAGGCGATGACTGGATGTCTTTGGTACTAGGTCTCTTTGGAGAATCCTTGGGTACCACTGGAATGACTTTGTGGCAAAAGAGTGGTTACTCACAGAGACTAAGATGAGAAGTACCACTTGCATTATGAGGGACATTTTGGACATGTGGCACATTTCTTTGTGCATGATCCAACACATAGGTGTCTTGGTGTTGAAGACTGCAGGAGCTGGAGGAATCCAAGGGAACAAACACTTTTCACCTGGCTGCAGCAGACAGATGGAGGAGCTTTCTTCCAGGATGGACATCCAGGACACGGGGCTGTTCCGTGGTATGTTGGATGGGACAAGGAGCGGCACCAGCGCACTCTCCCACACTTGCCTTGTGTTCTGTCAATGTTGTCCTTTTTTGTCTGGTCAAAAACAAAAAACTACTATCTTCTTTTACACTTACCGGTTTGCTTGCTCATGAGGTGGGTAAGATCTTGATGTGACTTGTGGTATGATTTGGTGGATTTGAGTTTGTATCAACAAAAGATGGGAATTCCCACTGGATCAGAACATATCCCAAATCTTCCGTTTTGAAGATCAAGAATATGTTGCCAGCGAACACATTAACATTTGCTGTTGCGAGATGTGTTGTTTGTTGTGGCTGATTGATTTCTGCACATTTCCTGTCCAGTCTTGCTGAGAATGAGGAGGCAGAATGCAGAGAGGGCGAAGCTTCGCCCGCTTCTTGGATTCTTCGGTTCATCAGCCGTCTGTATATTCCTGCTTGGACCTTCCACGGTTGAGGTACAAGGGAGAAGTGGGAACTTGAGGGAGACCTGGGAACTAATCCTAGGACCAATGCCAATACTCCAATTTATTGAATATTGGATTGGGCCTAGGACTTCATTTTGGGAAAGGGGGAATGGAACACTGACTTTCCATTTGAATTGCTTCTAGGACTGTGCTCTTCGCAGTTTGGATGCTTTTTGAACCATGAGGTTGTTGCAACCACTGGAGTCTATGTGTATATAGATTGCTTAGCTGCAAAATTTCTGTCTTTGCATATTTGAAATTTGTTTATTATTTTGATATTGTTAGTATGGCCAAAGCAGATGGTCACCCAAATGAGTCTGGTCTGCTTGAGGTTTCTTCCTGTAATCAAAAACAGCCTAATAGTTTTCCTTACCACTGTTGCCAATGTGCTTGCTCAGGGCCTGGGTAAAGCTGGATTGAGACTAGTGTCCTGCCACAACCATCACAATAGATTAGAGCCAGACTGTTATGGATTTTTTGGGTGCCAATACACATATTAAGGAGTGGAAAATTTACATTTATATCTGCCGATATATATATGTTCATAAAAAATGACAATGTTCCTAGCATTTTATTATTAAACCCTTATGACAAAGAAATGTAATTGAGACTTGATGTTTTACAGATTAAACATTATTATAAATAACTAAAAATACAACCAACCAACGTACATCGCTGTCGTCAGTCGTACTGGCGTCGCCACTCAGTATTTGCATGAAACTGACTTCCTGCCTACTTTGGACCCACCTAGCTGGCAGCATCATGACCACTTGTCTCTTGTCGCTGTAAAATGCCCACGGTGATTGAAAATGAATGGCAGCTGGTCGCTTTGCCTCTGTGTCTTGTAGCTAATGTGACCCTGGGGTGATGGGGGTCCTAGCCATGATTGGCAGCATTGTAAACAACACCCTCTGCTGGAAAAATCCTGTAATGACACCATTTCCTACAGCCAAAGCGTTTTTTTGTTTATTTGTTTTGCATTGTTTATTTGGCAAAGTAAGTTTTGATAGATATGTTGTAATAGGCTTATATCAGCCGATATTATCAGCCAATCGATATATCAGTTGGGCTCTACAATTGATACAGGCAGCAGTGTAGTATTTTGCTGGATTAGATTTCAATGATTCATCGATATCTATTTTAACCAGTCATGACATCATCGAATCATGTTCATTTGAGATGACTAATTTACCGTAATTGCAGCAGGACACCAATCTCGAATTGTGCGGATCCGTTTTCAGCTATCTGTAGGAAAACTGATTTCTCGCATGTGACCCAGTCGTCAAAGGTGAGCTGAGCACTCAGAAGCTTTTTGACCAATAAAATTTAAAAAACAATTACTTAACACAATACAGCCACAAAAAGTATAAAATGACATCATTTATTTACAAATAGAGATTCTGCAGTGATTTCAAAGTTTGTGGAAAAGATTGTCGTACTAAAACTGTTCTCAGTCATCTCTAGTTTCAATCTTTTGACAAAGTGAGCAGAAAATACAAGCACACATCGTACACTCTGTTCATGTCAGTAAAATAGATCTGCGTACAAAATATAGCGCTCGGTATAAACATTGGCGTAGTTCTGTCTCACCAGCTGACTCGCAACACACATATACACAAGTTCTGAAAAGTATGTTTGTAAATGTAGTAAAATAGCTGAGCTGCTGAAGTTTTTCAAAAATAGAATCTGGAGTTTGTGATTTAACGCTGCTCTGTGAAGATAATTACTGCTGTGTACAATGTGTATCGTTAGCAATACTGATGAGTAATTATTAGCTAAACAGTGGAGGGGGAAGGGGGGGTAGTCTGCTGTCATAGTGACAGCACAGAATCATCACACTGGACCAGTGTTTCTCCAGTTGTCCTCAGACCACCACATGAGGTCATTTTTCCAAAGAGAACCACAGCAGGCTCCACCCACATTTGATTCCACAGTATGTGGTGTTTGACCTGGTCAAATCTCTGTCATTACTCAGGTTACACGGGTCTAATCCAGAGTGTTTAGATTCAATTAAGACATGTTTAATGTCTCAGACACCACAGAGGCTAACAAGGAACGTTTCTTCAACAAGACCCAACTGAAGGCACGCTTCAGTTGTCAGTTGCAAGTCAATCGCAGGTCAGTTAAAAGTTCAGTCACGAGCAAGACGTAGCTCTGTTGCAGGTCAAAGTTCCGTCACAGATCAGTCATATGTCTCTCGGAAGTCAGTGGCAGGTTTGTCGCAGGTCAACGTTCCGTCGCAGATCAAAATTCCGTCGCAGGTCAGTTGTAGGATTGTCGCATGTCAGAGTTCCATTGCAGGTCCGTCATAGGTCATTTGTGGTTCAGTCGTAGGTTTGTCGCAAGTCAAAGTGCTGGCGCAGGTCAGTAGGTTGCAGGTTGAAGTTCTGTTGCAGGTCAGTTCAGATCATAGGTTATACCTCCGTCGCGCAGAGCTTTATTTCCACAACGTCCACAAAATCCAGGAAGATAGAGCCAAACTTGCACAATTTATTAGGAACCCACTAGGTACAGGTCAGGGCTTAGTGTGTTCTCCAGGGATGTGGAGAATGTGTTTGAACTGTGGACATGGGGGAATCAGGATGCAGTAAGTATTAAATAAGGACATAGAAAGGACTGCACTGAGTTATTAAGAACTAAACTGAATTAAATGAAATATGCCAATCGCTGTCCATGGTACCGAACGCAGCCCCTGGCCCCCCGGATGGGTATGCACACCCACCAGACAACAGACCTGCAGCAGGACCAGACCAGCAGAACTTCTGTCTGTCACAGATCAGATGCAGGTCAGTTAAAGGTCTGGCACAGGTTAAAGGTCACACGTCAGTTAAATGTCTGTCACAGGCTGTGGCAAGTCTGATCTTGAAAGGTCTCCCAATGTTGGTACAGCTGAGTAAAATTAAGAGCTGTGGTGTTCTGAGATCAAGGAAGAAACTGCCAAATTATGGGCACATCCAGGACCATAACTATTTGGACACCATGGCAATGGTATTTTTGTTCTCCACCACAGAATGTTGGAGTTCAAAGCAAACATGAGCTCAAAGTGCAGACTTACAGGGTACAATGTAGGAATTACAGCAATTATTTGAGATGAAGAATGGGACAAAATAAAGACCTTTCACATAATGGTAGCGAAAGGGAATGTTTGGATGTTGAGATTTTTCTGTCCACAATGCTGGAGCCTGTGACAAGCAAGGTGACCATGCCTCTGTCCACAGGTTACTGGTAAATCAAGGCTGAAGTGCACATCTTCAGCTCATTTTCACACCTTGCTTGCAACTCCAACATGCTGTTGTACCTTATTAAAAATTTTCATATGTCCAATTCTTACACATCAATCATTATGTTAAGCTTAAGAGTTGGTGTAGGAAAATACAAGCTTTTGAAACTATAAAGAGCAACAACATGCTCAGAATTTAAAGGTAAGGAGTGGAGATTTTCTGAAAGAGCACCAAAAAAAAAAAAACAGAATTCTAAAGATTTAGAATGGAACTCCAGTAGCCCGAGGAGCTTTAGCAGTGCTCCTCTTCTGGGACATAGCTGGGGTGAAGGTGAAGTTGGAGAAATAAGTTAAGACTTAGTTGGTTTTCCAGTGATGGATGACTAATATCAGACAAGCTGAATAGTTTGCAGTTACGCCTGTCAGCAGGGTAACTGTGGCAAAGTGCTATGGCGCCCTCTAGTGTAACATTTAGGAGTTCTCATCCAAACGTCCCAATCAACAGTCATGCAACAGTCCAACAAAACTTACTTTTGACCCCATTTACACCCAATCCAAATACCCACCCTTCACGAAGAGGTAACGTATTGGGAATAGGCCAAAATCTGCAATCAAACACAATGAAAAAAGGCGAGGTGGTAGGGCGAAGTGACTGTATTGGGACTCAAAATCTACAATCAAAAAGGGCAAAGTAGTACGGCAAAGAGACAGTATTGGGATTGGGCCAAAATCTACAATCAAATACAATGAAAAAAGGCGAGGTGGTAGGGCGACGCAAGAGTACTGGGACTGGGCCAAAATCTACAATCAAATACAATCAAAAAGGGTAAAGTAATAGGCCAAAGACACAGTATTGGGACTGGGCCAAAATCTACAATCAAAATAAAAAAGGGCAAAGTTGAAGAGTGAAGCAAAGGTATTGAGACGAGGCCAAAATCTACAATCAACCTCTTCTTTCCTCACTCGCATATAGAACTGATCTAAAAAGGTTCCAGCAGCACACACAACTTATTGCAGAAATCCTAAGCAGCACACTTCACAATAAATAAGAAGTAAGTCCTATACAGGCCCAGAGGATCAGTGCTAAACACCAAATACTGTGGCGTGAAGTGGATGAGAGTCTACAACCCCAGTCCATCACAGGTTACTTCCCCAGCCAAAGCCAGTACCCATTTACAGCTGGGTAGACTCGGACAATGCACAGACCCAGACAGGTAGCTTGATGCACACACCTGGAATCGAACCCCAGTCTATATTTAGGTAGTTCAACTCCTATACCAGAATACCTGCTCTGCACAACAATAACATATCACAAAAACTCCCATCACCTACCCAAACACCTAAAAAGTCTTAGATGTGCTTGATTAAATGTTTCCCCAAAACCAAAGTGAAGTGAGTACTGATGCAAGAAAAAAAAAAACCATCTTCAGTTTTCAAAGCCGATTCTGACATTTATAATCACGTTGAGGTCTCTTGAGCCGTCTTTCCAACTACTCAGTCCTGGAGTCTAAATTCAGTCTGGCTCTGCTTCAAATGTGCTGACTGTCAGCTACACTTGTATCAGCTTGAAGATTCAAAGAGGAACAGCACATTATGATTTCAACTGTACATATATTTACAAATATGGCTGGTCGAGCATTTGGGGTTAATCGTAGTGCAACATCAACAAAAAAGTCTGTCAGTGCCTGATTAGTCCTAGCTACCCATCTGTTCTCGAGTGGGACGTGGAACACTCAACTGGTCCCAAGCCCAAAACAATCAAAAAGGGCAAACAGCTGTAAATACATCAGCAAAAACACAGACAGGTAAACAAGATGAAGCCATAGTAGATTTTTCTTGGCCACATATGTGCAAAAACCTTTTTAGCGCTTAAGACTAGAGTTGAATTCTGAATATCCTCCTCAACTGTGATGAACTGTACAAGACGGAGTTGTACAACATTAGCTAAACACACCCCACCAACTGTTATCCGCAGCCATAGATTCCTGGGTCTCAGAACCAGATCATTTGGAAACGAAATGCCTCAAGACCTGTGATCATTGTGGTTGGGGCAGGGGGACTTCAGGGCGCTCATACTCAACCTACAAAAGTGCCAATCTGATTTGGCTTTTGCACTTTGTTGTTTCATGACTTCAAATTTTTAACAAAAAAGTCAGGTTTCTGTTTTAATACAAAAATTTAGTTTGGCTCCCATCTCAACATGAAAACAAATCTCTAATGTGAATTAAATATAAATACTCAAAATAAGGATTAGTATAAGTATTTACACCCTTTATATGACACAATCAAATTTAGGACACCACAGTAGCCAAATCAATATGCAAATCTAGACCAGGTCCACTGTGGCAACCCTGAGAAAAACAAGAGACACAAAGAAATGATTCCTTTACCCACCCGACCTCTAAAGACAACTGGCTATAAACGCGATGATTTGGTTGTAGTGTTGTAATATGATTTGAGTCAATGACTACCTCAGAGTTGAGTAAAGTCAATCACTTAGGAATGTCGCCGCATGGTGACTCTTTCTAGAATTACCTATCCTCAAATTTCATGTCCAAGAACAAAGTGTTCAAGACACTGCTACAGTTCGGACTGGAAAATTTGTCTGAATCGCAAAGAGAAAGACATTTAGCTGTATCACGGAAAGCAGAACAGGAACTGCTGGATGTGTGTCTGCGTGTTCGTGTGGTTGAAGTGTATGTGATACCTTGAAAAAGACTTCATGTATCAAGGTCAATCTTGGTATACAAGGTCACCTCACCAAGACCTCAGACAAGTTCAACATTTGCCAGGTTTCAATTCGAATTGTAGTCACAACACGGCTGAGAATTTGAGATGATGTGCATGCAATATCTTTACAGAGACTTTGTGTATAAAGGTGAAATTTAGTGCACAGTGTCACCTCAGTAAGACCTCTGATGTGTCCAACATTGGGCACACTCCGATTGTAACTGGCCACAAGGACTTCATGAATGATGCTGAAACTTGCTCCAGTAGATTACACTTTGCTAAGCTCTTGTACAAGTCTGAAGTTGCGTTCAGTGACTCACCTTATGGTACATATCAAGGTAAGACAAATGGACGGTTATTACGTATTGGGTGAGTATTTGTGTAATTCAGCATTTAATATTTTGTGTATGTATTTACTATAAGCTTTTGAGATTTGTTTTCACTTTGATAGTGGGAAGCATAACAGGCCAAGCTGGAACTCGGCAAACCTCAGCTAATTTCCCTCGTCTGGCCGCCCTGCCGAGCATGCACACCATTCGGCAGCGGTCGATTCTTTGCTGAGCTCGCTGGACTCCCAGCCACCGAGGCCTGCCTGTGCTTGACTCAGGATGGCACAACTCAATGGAGGTCTGGGCAAAGTTTGGCGTACACTACATTCTCAACTTTTGACATCTAAGGATCACTCTTTCCACACTCATTGTGAAAATTGGACACAGAGGTGCTTCAAAAATGTTCAAGACCAGCACAAGCTTAAATAAAGTTCCAACAGCCACATCGAATAGCTACTTAAAACTGCTTTCCACACCACAATGTAGCTAATAGCACAATTTCTACACGTCACAGAATCATTGGACTTTCAGAATGTTTAACATAAAACTCAATGATACACAGTAACTATAGCAGGCAGATAGATGTAATTAACACAGTATGTCCCCTTTAAGAACCACTTCTCTACTTGTACGACTTCCTTGTTGGCCACCAGTTGAGAAACACTTCCATTAGCAGTCGGGACATTTAAATTACTGGCATAAGTGACAGGAAAAATGGGTAAAATAAGACTTTGTGAGCTATATTACCTGAGATTTCCTTTCCTTTTGTACCTTGTTGGGCAATTTGAATGGGCATACTCAGACTTTTTGAAAGAAAGCATTGTGCATGTGCACGAAAGCATGATTTGGCAATGTTGGTATGTGGGAACAAAATGACTTCCTGACTCTGTCAATATACAAATAGCAGCAAGCAATGAAGTGGTGAGGGCATTCTTGCCTCCACAATTTCACCTGAGTGTTGTGCTTGTCAGCTTCCTTAGCTGGTAAAACTGTTTCAATGCAGCTAAACTGAGTTTATTTTCCATTTTTTTCTGTTCTAGCTGGTGGAACTAGTAAAAATGTCATATCTGAATCACCAGTAATTCTCAGTTGTGTGCCTTTTTGTTATATACTGATCTGAGCTGGTACTTTAGCTTCCTCTCACGGCCCAAACAATGTGCCAATTAGGCCCAGCCAGTCTGGTAGCATGCACTGGTGCCACGCATCACAGCATCCACCACACTACAGAACTGACCCAGGCTCTGGATGGCAACTACCCAGGCAGACAACCGGTCCATCCCCACCTCTAAAAAGTAACAATCTTCCTGCAGCAGCCAGGAGAAATGTGGGTGTCCCCTTGGCCTTCTCCAACCACTGGGGTCCTCAACACTGAGGCAACCCGAGTGCTGGATCATACAAAAAGAAATGTGCCATGTGGCCAAAATATCGTAGGTATTGTTGCCTCACAGTGGAAGTGATATTCATCTGAGCCAATCAGCCAAACTAGTTCTAAACCAACTATAATGCTGAATGTGAGGCCGAATGGTTTTCATCTAGCACCATGACAGACTGGTGAAACATCTACACTGTAACCTGCCTCTCACCAGGCATGCAATAAAACTAGCAACCCTCAACACACCAAGAAGAAGAAAGCGGATGGCCTTTAGTCCTTTGACACAACAGCAAAGGATTGTCCTCAGAGACATTGCATCAAAAGATGTACTCGTCAGAATGGAGGACGTGGTGGTAATAACCTGCACTGGAGTCAGTCACTAGGGGGCAATAAAGTGCAGAACCAATGGGACAGATGTTAAGATGAGTGCTGATCTACAACAAAAAGGTTGCTTTTGACTAAGATTGTTACTTAAAAGGTATTTCTGAAGAGATTTTGTGAAAATACTGATTGTTATTTGAAGTTTTATTGATTGGGATTATTTTGCGATTGCTATGCACCTCACAATTTGAGTATCTTTTTTGGCGAAAACCGTCGGGCCTGGAAAAAAAATTCTAGGGGAACTACAGATAACCTAAAAACTAAAAGCACATCTTGATGAAATCTGGAAGACAGAAGCGGACAGAATGAATTGAAAATGCACAAACATCCTCACCGGTGGAATACATCACGTCTGTTCAAGATTGTCAAAAATGCCCCAAAGTCCTTAAGTCATTGTCTTCAGAACGACAAGATCTATATTTCCACCTCCATACAGGTGTGTGGTAGCAACAGTCATCTGAGCATTTTTTTTTCCTCCAATGACTGTTGCTCTAATTTCCATTGTTACTATTGCTGATCAAACAGTGTGGCTGTTTTTAAGAGAAACTTCTTTTTGTCAAATGGTGATTTAATTAAAATCGTGACATTTTCACAGGTGGGGATGGACCAGTTGTCTACCAGAATGCAAGGCGGTTCAGTAATGTAGTGGGCGTGGCGCGGATTTAACTGTTCGGACAACAGGGGGTACTCCACTATGTTATCTAAATTTGACAAGCACTAATCAGCAATTTAAAATACTTAAATTCTTTGTTTTCTCTACATTTTTAACAAGGAACTTGCTGACCTACAACACCGTTGTATGTCTCCTCTTGCGGCAACACAACTTTGTGTTCTGCCTTATGGAATTTTTAATGCTCCTTCAATGGACAAAATCTCTTAAAAGATAGAATTTGGTGCAACTATTTCATATTAAGGAACATTTTACTGCGAACAACACAAAACAATAGTGGCAGGATGAAGCATCGTCGAGCCTGCTAGCCAACTGCTTCACCAAAAGCTTTATTACTTCAAACCTAATTTAACAGCTTATTGGAGACCACTGACATCTCTTGGTCAAATAATGTATAACATACTTAAACTGAAACCTGGAGGCCTCATGATCATTACGAGATTAGACAGTAAGTTTTTTCAGAATACTTGAAAATTTGATAATTTTAATCCAAATTTAATTGATAAAATTTAATTCATGTGAACATGGCACGATTGGTGCTTCTTCAGTTCAGCTTCACCTCATTGTTTGACCAGCTGTGAAATAGAATTTGAATGTTTGAAGACAGAAGAAGAGTTTTATCCATTTTCTCATTTCTAGCAGAAGGGGACATTTATGGAAAAGGTTTTAAAAAAAAAAAAAAGTGTGAAGAGTTTTCACTCATTTCACCATCTTAACATGGACTGTGCCTCAGTTTTATCATAGCTGCCATGTCAGTTTACAGCTGTGACTCTTGTCTTCTGATAATCAATTATGCCAATAAACTGTCAGCATTTAACAATAAAAAATTCCAAACATTCCCAGCTTCTCCCGAGTGAGTTATTACTTGATTTCTCCATGTTATTTTAATGGAAATATGTTGGTTTTGGACTATTGGTTGGAAAAATATTTAAAAGCATCACCTTGGCCTCTGGGAAACAATCATGGACATTTTTCATCATTTTATAGTCTAATTACCATTTGAATCTGTAACTGTAGTAGTAATTCATTGTAGCCTGAACCCCAAACCCCTAACCCGTGGAGGAAGAGCTGTTTTTCCTCCACACTGGACATGTATGTTTTTTTTATGTTTGTTTAAAGTGGGAATATCCCAACACTCCCTAACAAACACAAACTACTAGCACTGAAACATGCAGAGCGATATAAAATTAAATTTACTCAAACAATTATGATTCCATGGAACAGCAAAGTCCTCAAATAAATGGAAACTCCAGCTTAAAATTCATCGTTTAAAAAAAAAAAGAGCCAATTGTTTTGCAGTTTGTTGTTATTTGACGTCCCACCAAGAAATCTCAGCCAGAAGCCGACATTAAGTTTAGCCTCCATAGCCCAGAATGCACTGCAGCCATGAGACCCACATAAAGTGACTTTTTCTAGCATCGTTTGTTGAGGGTACAACGTGTAGCTGAAAGCATGGCATTGACATCTTAGCATGGAGATGTCTGACAAGGCCGCGTACACCAAAAAGGTACATTCTGACACCTTGCCATAAGCTGACGACACCAACCAGCAGTGTGTTAGAGGAGGACATGGTCTTCTACACTAAACCCACATATCGGGGTCGTCAAATAAATTTGACAATACAGCCGATGGGAAAGTTGATTTCCACAACTGCCCATGGCACGCTGGCGGTACTATCGGTCCAAACTGGACCTGACCTTAAACTAAACAGCCACAACAGATTCGTCAAAGAAAGGGGACTTGACAGAGAAAGAGCCAAGTGTTGGACAATGAAGGCTCAGATCAAAGAGGGCAGAGGGAGCTGGGGGAGGTGGCAAGGGTACACACTGGTGTGGGTACACTGTAGTAGGACGGGTCAGTGAAGGGGAAGAGGAAAAGGAAGAACAGGATAACGCCCAGCACGTAGCAGGTGAGGATGGTGAAGCGGTGTGGGTGCTCCAGGGCAGTACTGACGGCAGGGAAACCCATGTGGTTACAGAAGGAATGGCAGAGAACTGGGCCAATCAGGTGACCTGTGACACACAAAATGAAGACATCAGAAATACGCATTATCGTTTCACAGTGGTTAAGATGTCAAACACAAATACACGTACACACCACAGAAAAAGCTTCTTCCATCTGTCTTTCTGTTGCTGCGTGAGTGTGTGTGCAGAACTGCCCAATGTGTGGCACGCAAGCCACATGTGGCCCAACTTGGCATTTGACAAGCTCTCTGGAATTCCTGAACTACAGTTAAGCAAATTAAATAGAAGTGATTTTATTATGCGGAAACTTCATTTAAACTTAGAATGAATATTTTATATAATCTCATACATTTATATGAAATTGTACATGAATTTACATTTATGGGCTTCTGTCCCTGCAACCGGGAGCCATCTTTCTTCCTGAACTGCCTGAGTTTGCAAAGCATCGTAGGCATTTTGTTCTCCCCCTCCTTCTGGAGTCTACTTCCAAAAACGTTCCGTTTGGAGGATTAGATCAACAATATCATGATTTGCATAAGAATCAGGACACCCTACCCTAAGTTGGAAGGTACAAAACAGAGAGGTCGGGTGAAGTGGTCATATGGAGATTGGCCATTTGTCTCAGAAAAATGTTGAGTTTGCTAATTGCTTAAGCAAAAATTATTTAACATGCCAAATCATCCACATCAAGTAGTTAAAGCAGTGGGCTTGTGACCACAGGTTCAAATCCCTGTAAGACCAGATAATCACTAAGGCCCCTTCAGCAAAGTCCTTAAGGTCCTCAGGTTGCTCCCTTTGTGCAGTTGAGCATCTTGCATGGCAGCACACTGACATCAGTGTGTTAAGAGTGTGAATGCACGAATGTGAGGCATCACTGTAAAGCAGTTTGACTACCAAGGTGCTACATAAATGCAATTTATTTATCTGAGGCCAGAGTCTCCACCCCTGCTCCTGGAGATCATGTGCCCTGCCAACTAGGCATGGGCGATATAGACTCCCAGGATGCAGACTTACTCTGTGTTCCTAAAGTTAAGAAGAAATCTGCAGGCTGTAGAGCCTTTTATCGTGTTCCAATCTACTGGAACAACCTGCCACGGGAGGTGAGAAGGTCAAGTTCTGCTGAGTCCTTGAAAATGAATCTTAAAACACACAGCAATGTTTTTTAAATTTGAAGAATTTCAATAAATTTGAAATACTTGGATTTGATGACAACCCGGTGAATGTGTAAAGACCGACAAGAATACTTATAGCAAGTTAAAAAAAATTATTGGAATAATGCATACTTTATATCATCTTACAGTTCAAAGATCAGTATTTTCAATAGTCCTCAAAAAAAAAGTGTATAGAATTATACAGATATATACTTCAGTCCACCTACCCATCTAAGCTATCATTGTGTAAAAATTGAATTCTACAGTATTATAAATTTCAAAGTATGATTCCAAAATGCCATTTAACAGTAACAGTCAGTCCAACTCTTAAGCCTACAAAAAGTGAAATTCTAAGCCATCCTTGCTTGGACTAGGCATAAAGTCGACTTTGGCTATAAACCCTAGCACATGGCATGGGTGGAAAGTGTTTTTTCAAATTTTTTGTTTGTTCTGGATAAAAGGGTCAAAAGGCAGCCTGATTGTTTAATGTAAACTATGTGTAACTCATCTCTGTATAGGACAGAAAGGTATCCTTGATCGAAAAATACTTTGTCTTTCCTCTGATCTCTATCTCTATTCGGTGAGTACTGCTGGATTCTGAGACTCAAAAACTGAAAGAACTTGTGTCATTGAACACTTTTAAATCTCTCCTGAAGGATCTTGAAGCTAAATCCTTAACTTGTAGATGTTTTACCTGAATGTTTTATCTTGCTTATATGTGTGTTTTATGTAAATGTATCTGTTTGTACCTTTGCCCCGCCTCTTGGCCAGGACACTCTTGAAAAAGAGATTTTTTAATCTCAATGAGTTTTATCCTGATTAAATAAAGGTTAATGAAAGAAAGAAAGAAAGAGTCCATGCTCTCCAGAAATGGTTACGTTGTGATG
>CABFOU010119475.1:4201-16815 GCA_900660325.1 Opsanus beta
ATTTGAGGTCCAAATGCTACCCTCCCCCCAGTTCTCTTTGCTTGTCAAGTCTGGGAATATTGGTGCCACGCTTTGCTGTATCCATGACATCATGGAACCACCTTGGGTTCTGGATGGCAATCACCCAGGCAGACAACTAGTCCATCCTCACATCTCGAAAGTAATCATCTATCTGCCACAGCCAGCTGAAGGGTGGGCATCCTTTTGGCCTTCTCAAGTTAGTGGGGTCCTCAAACCTCAAGGCACCCATGTGCTGGATCATGAATACAGAAATGTGCCACACGGCCAAAATATCAAAGGTGATGCTCCTCCTCATCATCCTGAAGTAATAAATATATAATCTCCACACATTACTTGCTCCTCTGTCTACCTGTCTGCTACTTTGCATTTAAAGCAGCTGATGATGACCACACACCCCCATCTGACGCAAAACACATGTGGGTTACATTGGCACTGTGGCCCGGAAGGGAGTGAGGTTTACTGGGGTGAGTGTAACAGTAGCTAGTGGGTATTGTGCTATGCAGTAAGTAAGCATTAGTTCCTCACACCAAACAATGTTCTCGCAACAATGTTTGAGCCCACCATTTTCAGGCTAGGGCCACAACCTCAGGCCTTTTATGATTGATGTGATATCATACACGATGCTGGTTACATATAGACACAGAAATGCATGATTTTTGGGATGTTAAACATGAAACACCCAGCTGCAATTAAATTTAAAAGGTAGGTTTAACATTTGGCACAATATTCCACCTTTAATAAGTGTGGCATGACCGTATCTTGCATTGTCACACAGTGGCCAAACCGCCTCATTGCTTTTTACCGTGGTGGCCTACTCCGCCACTCCTCACTTGCAGAAAATCTGTGGAAGGTTATACGTTTGCCGTTGATATGAGATGCCGATCTACTTGATGAAGTGCCACCATGCCAAGTCAAGTCAACGTGCATGCACTCATACTGAGCTTTGCCCCATCCACAACACCAAGGAACTGCCTTGGGACCTAGATGGCAACCGCCCAGACAGGCAACCAGTGCATCCCCACAGCTCTAAAATACCTATCTATCTGCCGCTGCCAGTTGAACCGTGTGCATCCCCTTGGCTTTCTCCAGCCACTGAGGTCCATAATACCCAGGAATCTATGTGCTAGATGATGCACAGAGAAATGTGCCACATGGCCAAAATGTCAAAGCTGAAGCACCCTCACAATGCAATTTATACTCTTCATCTTAGTATCCAGAAGTAACTCATAAGTATCTCTTTTGATACCAAGTCATGAGGCTGAAATTGAACGTTCTCGTGCCCCATCCTTCCTGCACTCATTCACTCTGCAGAATTAATCCCAGAAGCAGAAAAAGTCCTATGTAGGCTCATTGGTACCAGTGTTTACGTATCTCTGGATTATGTAGTGTGAAGCAGATGGGAGTCCACAACAACCTCTGGATGGGACATCAGTCTGACTCAGCTTACTTCCCCAGCCAAGGCCAGTACTCATTTACACCTGGTTAGACTGAGACAATACAGTTTAAGTGTCTTGTACAAGGACGGGGAGCATGAACCAAGAATCAAACCCATGTCCACATGTCAGTTGCCCAAATCTTTATTTCAGTGAGCTACCTGCTATATGACTCATTATTATTTAATTGAATTAACCCAAAACAAGCTTAATTTGACATCACCTCATCACCCATAACTTGATGCTCTTTATTTATTGGAATTGCACACATTCCAAAGGCATATTTGCCACCTTCCTCCAATCCCATCCGTCACTAGAAGACAAAATGAATAATGCATCTTCTGTTATATTATTGAAAGAGATTTGTAACACTTGAAACAGAATGCAATATGCATTTTATCTGCTCGTGCGGAGAATACAAGGTGCTTCCGTATCATCTGTCTGTATCACTGGGGCAACAGAGAGGAAGAAAAGAAGAGTAAACATGCTCATGTGAGTCCTGACAGTCCATCAGCTTTCTGGGACAATTATTCTCCCTGACTGAGGCATTGAATTCTGAAGATGGTCACGGCTTTTGTGCATGCCTGCACACTTTAATAAAAGCCTTTTTAAAGCAGAAGTGTGCTTTTCTACTTTTAGTCCCACCGCATTATAATACAATAAGTTGCAGCAGCACTTGTTGTCAGATCATATGATTGTTATGATTGTCACTAATCAGTTGTAGATCATATGATTGACAGCACTGCTGTCATTCTGGCCCCGTCAGATTAAAAATGTTTGGGCTAGCTGACCTTTCCAGACCTGGAAATGATTACGTTTACTCCCCGCATTCTGCAGACCCATGTAGAAAATGTGTTATTATGAAAATCCACGCTTAATCATAGGGTGCTTTTGTTTTGCTGCCAACCACGGCCCATTTTAAAATGCAATTTCCTGAAGTAGACGGTCGAGAGCTGTTGCCATTTTAAATTGAGCAAATGAAGTTTCTTTCTTGTTTTCCCCATACATGCGAGCGATGGTGTTTGTCGTCAACTAGCCTCATCCTGTTAGAGACGAAAGGGTGAAAGAATGTTGCCAACTCACAGAAAGCCCTCCAGCCTCTGTCATTTGATTTGACAAGGAGGCGTGAGGTGAGCTGGAAGAGGAAATATGCAGTTTTTTTGTTTTTTTTTTCTGTAGTTGTGCACCATTTGAGAGCTCTTTCACTGCCCGGGGCTATTGACCACACCATGTCAGTCTCTGTGCTGCAAACACGTCCCCACACAACACTTAAATTGCATTTGAGTCTTGGCAAGGGTGAGCAAGTGCCTGGCTAAAAATCAATGGAGGATACAAGCCTCAGAGGATATAGGAAGGCGTTAGCTTTCATGCCACCACTGAAGAATGTCTGTTACATTTTATCAAATTACTGTAGAAAGTGGAGGTATTGTTGACTGTGTACATGCAGAATTTTGAGATTGAGTTTGTGTTTATTACACTGAAACAGTACCAGGTACCTAAAGATGTCATATTGTGCAAAATCTGCTTTATACAATTAAATATGGTTGGGATTCCACAATAAACTTCCTCATGATCAGAGGGTTTATTGCTTGTTTGTTTTCTCTGTAAGAAGCTGAGAGACGAGTCAGAGTGTCTGGATTTCTGATGGTCTTGAGTCAACATGAAGAATCAGGCTTGTAATGACTTCTTGGACTCAGCATCACAAGTAGCATCTATATGCAGTGAAAGTGTCAAACTTCAAATTCACTGATCTCAACAGTGGCGTTCATATCTCTGGGTCATCTGCCTTTTGGACTGACAGATGTCTTAGAAGAGTTTACAGAGCTATGATGTCCTTGGAGAGAGGCTTTTGGTGAAGGCAATACTCTGGCAGGAGAATGAAAGCCCAAGTCTTTAGAGTCCATCCGTATTTCATTTTAGTGTGTGGTTGTGAGATTTGGATTTTAATCAGTGATTTATCCAGTGAATGTCTTCAGTACTAGGTCTCTTCAAAGGCTCTCTGAGTACAATTAGAAAGACTTTTGTATCAAATGAACAGTAACTTGGGGAGATCTGGTATACCATGTGCATTGTGAGGGAACCTCAGATCAGTAACTATAACCAGATGGTGTGCTTCCCTCTACATGATCCAGCAATGCAGGTTTCACACTGTTGAGGACCTCAGCAAGTGATAAAGACCAAGAGGACACCCAAGTAACATGTGGCTTTGACAGATACTGTTGAGGGCTACTCTCATGAGGCAAGATATCTGCCTGGGTGGCTGCCATTCAGGACCCAGGACAGTTCCAAAGTATAATGGATTCAGTTACACACACTGCACCAGCTCGTGCTCCCTGGCATGACCTCTGTGTTCATGCCAGGGAGCACGAGAGGACCAGATGTAGGGCTTAATCTGTTTATTTCTAATGTAAGTGACATATGTGACTGAAATCCATATCTAGATTGTTGCTTTCTCTGCGTAACACACCCAGATGACTAGCAAAGACCGTTGTAGTGAAATGCTGTTTCACACAGATGTTCTGTCTTCAAAGGGGAGGGTAAGCAGCAGCTCCTTTACCTTTAAAGAAACAGGTTCAGAAATCAGTTGTTTGTTTCATATCCAAAAATGTTTCATTTCAAATGGATCACATCAATGTATTTTTGGGGGTAAAAATGTAAATATGTTTTTAAGGCATGGTTTTTGAAAATCGGTATAATATGTCATCTGTGAAGGAACTATTGCCCATGTGCTATGAGTTGGGAAAGTACATCAGGAAGTACAACTGATTTGTAAGGATGAAGCTATGAAGAGGATGAAGAGTGGAAAAGCAGTTGGTCCAGATGACATACCAGTGGAGGCATGGAAACGTTGAGGAGAAATAGCAGTGGAGTTTGTAACCAAAGTGAGAGGGTGTCTGAGGAGTGGAGAAAAAGTGTACTGGTTCAGATTTTTTAAGAACAAGGGTGATGTGCAGAACTGTAGTAACTACAGAGGCATAAATTTGATGTTGTTCAGCCACAGCATAAGGTTAAGGGAGTAGTGAAAGCTAGATTTAGAAAAGAGACGAAGATCTGCGAGCAGCAATATGGTTTGATGGTGCTATGGTATCGAGAAAAGTATCAAGAAAGCAAGAAGGAGTTACATTTTGTGTTTGTGGATTTAGAGAAAGCTTATGACAGGGTGCCAAGAGAAGAGTTGTGGTAATGTATGAGGAAGTTTACAGTAACGGAGAAAGATGTGAGGGTGGTGCAGGATATGTACAAAGACAGTGTGACAGTGGTTGGATGTACAGTAGAAATGACAGATGCATTCAAGGTGGAAGTGGGATTACATCAAGAATCAGCTCTTAGCCCTTTCTTGTTTGCAGTGGTGATGGACAGGTTGACAGAAGGGATCGGCCAGGAGACTCCATGGACTATGATGTTTGTAGATGACATTGTGATCTGTAGTGAGAGTAAAGAGCAGGTTGAGATGGGCCTGGAGAGGTGAAGAGATGCTCTGGAGAGAAGGGGAATGAAAGTCAGTCGGAGCAAGACTGAGTACATGTGTGTGAATGAGAGGGAGCCCAGTGGAATAGTGCAGTTACGAGGAATACAGATGGTGAAGATAGATGAGTTTAAATACTTGGGGTTAACTGTTCAAGTAATGGAGAGTGTGTTAGAGAGGTGAAGAAGAGAGTGCAGGCAGAACAGAGTGGGTGGAGAAAGGAGGCAGGAGTGATTTGTGCAATAGTAAAAGCGAAGATGGTATTGAGACCAGCTATGTTGTATGGCTTATGGGACTATTCCACAGAGCACCGTTTCTTTCCATTTCATCCCAAATAGCAAATTGGGGCATGTTTTGAAACATCATAGTAGCTTCTTGATCCATCTTTGTCAATCTTGAACAAACTTGATATACATATAGTTACAGCCATCATCGTCACCAGTTTTGAAATCAAAGTGAAATTTTCAAGCTGTTCAAAAATTTCATTTGCCAAATCGTCACTAGTGCATAGTAACTTCCGGGTGTTCGTAGTCTTACGTTTTTGGGCGGGTTGCCAGGTCTGCAGTTTATAAGTCAGCCAGTTGCCAGATCTGCACTTTATAACCCTGCCTGTTAGGAGGCAAGCCGGAGTAAGCTGTTTCATCCCATTTTTGACTATTTTTGGATTGTGTGCAATCATAATAGAAGGGCGCCATGTGGAATAGGGGTGTTAGAGATGGTGACACTAACAAAAAGACAGGAGGCAGAGCTGGAGGTGGCACAGCTGAAGAGGCTACAATTTTCTTTGAGAGGAATGAACATATCAGAGAGACAGCCCATGTAGGATGGTTTCAAGACAAAGAGAGAAGAGAGTGAGGTGGTTTGGACGTGCAGAGAGGGGACCCAGGGTATATAGGGAGAAGGATGCTGAGAATGAAGAGGGCCACAATTTCACGTGTCTGTATTTCTTTAAAAACATGCTGAAGGACATGTGTATGCATATCTTCAGATAGATGGGTTAAACGTTTGAAAAAGAATAACTACGCGGATAAATAAACACTGTATCTTGGTGTTGCTTCGATGATCTGCAACTAACCGGTTAGCCATTAAGATTTAAAAATCCCACTGTGTGAAACAGACTGGAACACATTGAGCTTCAGCTCAGCAGAATAGATTTTCATTTCCTTAATCAACTTCCTTATTCATGCTTTTTTCCTCCAAGAAATTAATATAGATCAGTGTTAATGGGAGCCAAATACGTGAGTGGCAGCATGTGAGGAGCAGGCTCGGTGGAGGAGAGCAAGATTTTTGCTTTCACCAGGAACAGCATCTGTTGTTCTCCTGCTCCAATGCTATTTACAGATAGCTGCCATTATTCACGCCTGATGTGATTCTATCCAATTTGCCAAACCGCGCAGTTCACAGATATGGACAGCATGTGCACTTAACAAGGAAATGTCATGGAAAGGTTCACAGCACACTGGGTTTTGAGTCTGCATTGTCTGACACAAATTTAAAAGCGATTTGCAAACAAAATATGTCACTGTGATGCCGGCACACAGACAGGTATAAACAGAAATATTCATAGAATAGAAGATCTGCTGTTCACCAGCGTGCCACGTGCACCTATAGCTGTTATGTAACCTCTGATACTGGTGTCTGTGCCAAAAAGTCAGCATGAGTTCTCAGTTGCAAACATGCACTCAAAGATCGTAAAGGAAGCATCACACTAAAGAGTCAATGTGTAAAATTAAATAAAGATTACACAAAGATCACTTGATAAATTTTTCAACTCAGCAGGAAGCAGCTCCCACACAGACACAATACCCACATTTGATGAACACCTCTGCTAATTACTCAACGCATTCTCATTGAAATTATGACGCTTTGTCAGATTTCTTGCAAACATTAAAGCAACATGTAGATACCCATCTGGTCTCGGAAATGAAATTGTTGGCATTGTAGGGGTGGGATCATAGGGGTAGCAACACTTATCAGGGCTCCGTTTGGTGTCAAGGACAAACATAACCCACAAGGACAGATTTCTTTTAGTCACCAGGAAGTTGAGGTTAAGGTCAGGGCAATGGCTTCAAACTGGAGTCGAGGAGAGGAGAGTAAGTGGGAAATTAGCTCGCCTTTTATTCTGAGGGCTCATTAATGCTCCACTTACATACATACATCTGTCCATATGTTTCAAATGATTTAATCATAAGTGCACACATACATGTCCTTTGACTTGGCATGGACCTTGAAAAAAAAATATCCACAAGATTGCACTGCAGAATGTTTCTGACAACTTCAAATGTGGCAACAGTTGAGGAATTCAAAACTCCAAGGTGTACTTGTACTGCAAAAGAAACAAAAGGAATAGGCAGAGGTTTGGAAGGAGGGGGTCTGTGCAGCCATTAAATTATTCACAGCAAGATTAATTATATAAGTCTCATCAAACTATTCCGTCATTGTTGATGGTCGTCTTTGTGTACGTTTCCTTGAAGGTCGTGTCTCCTTGAACTTCGGCTATACTGCCCCCACAATTACCTCTTGTATTTCTCTGTTTTGTGCATATTAGGATTTCAGAAAACGGACACAAATACGGTTGAAATCTATGCAGAGTGCAGACAGAAGGCTCCGTCTGCATCAACAGTTAAAGCAAATCTACTTCTTGCTTGGACTTCAAGACATTTCACCACTCATCTAAGTAATTGTTTTTTAATTTTTTCTTCCAAAGTCTTGAACACGAAACAACAATTCCAGCTGCTTTGCTTTCGAGTAAATTTCTTCATATTTCTTGAGGTTGTTTGTGTATGATCGGGATAGCAGTTGAGTGTCTGGGTCTCTATCCCCTGATGACTGGCCTGTCTGGCCCTGGCATACCACTGGGCCTCAATCTTGGAGCCTTCAGCTTGGTTTTGGGGCACCCCAGAAGCTGTGGAACCTTGACAGTCAGCTTTGCTGCAAGGCAACTTTAATGTCTTGGAGGCGTGTTATCATTGACACTCTTTTGATACCAATTCAGACTTTTTTCTAATTTCTTTTATCAGGTTTCATTTATTTTTGTGAATCACTGATCATTGTCACTGATGGTTATATGGTACAACATGAATGACTGAGAACCTTTTCTGACAGACCACTGTCATTGTTTATTTGTTTACTTGTATTTGTGTTCCACAAGAGGTCATTTAATACCCGCTTTGGTAGACAATGATTGTTATTTGCTGTTCCGTTGTTGTAACCTAGTACTAACAAGAGGGGAAATGTTAGACATCACATAGAGAGTTTGCACCAACACACAAACACACACACAGAACAAAAAACTACAGACACATATGGTGCATCTCATAATATTTAAAGCAACATACTCAGATACACCAATCTATGTGCTGGTATCAGGCAAAGTCTTGGAGCATGTGCTTGTGCTGTGCATAACCACATACACAACACTATAGGCCCTGGGTGGCAACTGTTAAGGCAGACAACTGACCCATCCCAACCTTTTGAAATTAAACGTATATCTCCTGCAGCCAAGTGAAACATGGGTGTACTCTTGGCTTTTTCCAGTTGCTGGGTTCTTCAACACTGAGGCACATGTATACTGGATCATGCCAACAGAAATGGGCCACATGGCCAAAATGTTGTGGCTGACTTTTGCTCATGATGCAAGTGATATCTCTCATCTGAGTTTACCTTAGTCACTGATCATTTGACACAAAGTCATTCCAGTGGTACCCAGGGATCCTTCGAAGAGGCATAGTACTAAAGACATCCAGTCATCACCTTAGGTTACTGGTTAAGGTCTAAGTCTCACAACCATAAACTCGGAATAAGAAGTACCAGGACCCTGAAGAGTTGGACCTTCATTCTCCTGCAAAGGTTTTAAGTTTGCCAAACACCTCTCTCCAGCAACCTTGTGGCGCCATAAGCTCTTCCCAGGCTCTCAAAGGGTGAGGACCCAGAGACACGAACATCACTGTCAAAATAAGTGCATACATACTGTATATTGATTTACAGTCTGCATGCAACAGACTGTGAAATCATGCTGATAAAACTATAACATGAGCAACTACATACCTGCAGAGCCCCATTTCTACACTGCCATTAGTATAGTCAGACAGTTGTAGAAAGGTGTTTACCTATGAGCCATGTGTGCCACATACCTTTCTGTTCGGTTACCTTCACCATCAGTATTAAATGCCATTGTCTCTGACTAAGGGTTGTGATTTGGTAACTTGGCAATGAGACCGAGCTCAAATGTTGCACCTACACTTCGAACAAAGACAAAGTTTGATGTTTCAGCTGTCATTAGCTCAAGGATACAGTAGGTGAGTGTTCGTTTTTCAAATGAAATAATGCACTGCGAATATTCTGTGACTTTTTGTGGATTTTGGAAATCATATTCTTCCTTTGACTTCAGGGACTTCACAGAAAGAGGATTTATGTCTGTGTTGTCTGAGTATGTGTGTCGCTCTCTCTCTCTCCATGTAGAAAGATGGCATCCAGAAAGAAATGACAAAACACGCAGCTGAGAAAGGAAGTGACAATAAAACAAAAACAACAAGAAAGGGCCAAGACAGAGGAGAAAGTGACAAAGGCGACAAGAATAAAATGAGGCAACACACAGATAGAGGAATAAAAAGAAGCATGTCAAAAGGAAAATCATAAAGGAAAGGAAAAAAGAGAGACCCGGGAAGACACACAGTATAAGAGTTTAAGTGGATCCACTGTGGTGACAAAAATGATCCTTCTATGATTGCAGCTCTCTTTGGAGTTAATATATAGCCTCAGTTTTGCTCTTCTCCAAACACCAGATGGATGGCTCCCCACATAATGGCAATTCTGTTACCAAAAAAAAAAAAAAATGATGCAGAACTGCCAATGGTAAAGAAGCTGATTAACTCAAAGCCAACCCAACATGCTGAAAGATAAACTTTCAGCTATAAATATTTGGATGCTCTGATATGTTACAGGACTAAAGTCTGTATTGGCCAAATTTCAACCTCCGCTTGCGATACAGTTCTTCTGGAAATGTTGCCTTTGTTGTCTGTGACTACAGTTTTCTGAGTGTTGGGGAAATTGTTGTTATCAGCAATACCTCACCACTGCTAAAATGGAGTCAATCCTCATATTCTCTGCAATTTCAGCCTATTACGAGGGTACTTCAAAAGGTTCTCTGCCTCACTCAAAAACAAAAGTATCTGGAGGCTCAAGATGTGACCTTGAATGTCAGTGGACTAAGTGCACTGAAGTTAAGGGAGACTATACTGCAAAATGATGCAAGAACAATCTTTCTGCTGTGACGTTTTCTGGGTAAGGATGTTCTCATCCTTACCCTCTTTGAAGTACCCTCGTAGGTTCACCCCACCCAAATTACTACTGGGTGCTTGGCCCCAAAATAAGTTGTCACATGGGTGCATGAACTCTGTAGTGGATTCAATGCTGAGGATGATAAAGATGAACGTAGACAATGCATGATATGGTGTGATTATGTTGCTTTTTTCTTCAGGTAAAATCTCTGCAGTTGCAGTTTTAGTAGCAAAAATAATATGGAACCATTGTTGAAATAAATTGCGGGGCCAATTTTGACCAGTGGCAGCAGTCATGAAGGGAAGTTGTTCATTTTAATTTTAACCTTTATTTAACCAGGTTAGTCCCATTGAGATCGAGATCTCTTTTACAAGGGAGACCTGGACAATTACAAAATTTTCATTTAACTTAACCTGTCTTTAGATGTGGGAGGAAGCCGGATCACGCGGAGGGAACTCACACAAACACGGGGAGAACATGCACTCCACACAGAAAGGCCATAGGTGGGAATTGATCCCATGACGTTCTTGGTGTGAGGTAACAGTGCTAACCATGGCACACAGGCTCCTGAGAAAACTGTAAATAATTTTGATTTATTGTGTAATTTGTGAATGTTTTATGCTGGTACTTGTGGTAATCTTGTTAAAGTTAAGTAGACAAGTGTTAGCTGCTGTGGTCAGTTGTAAAACAAACAAGCAAAAAAAAGTAGTTTAAGGGAAGTGTCTCATTGCCAATTTTTGGCCCCAGTTCATGTCCAGATTCAAAAATGGAGGAAATCAGACCCCTGCTACATGACCGCTTACAAACAAGTGTAACTGATGATTGCCGAGTATTGCCTGTCATTGCAGAATACATCCGAGTATGTATGAATCCAATTACACAACGATAGTCTCCTGCATTATTCCAACACTTTCCCACAAAGCTAAAATGTATCTGTGTACATCTCAAAACTGCCTTCTGTTGAAGAGCATGACGTGTTTCATAGAATTTATGTTGCAGAAGAGAATCAAAAGAGGCTTTTGCTCAGAGAATGTAGGTCCCAACTACTGTATATTGTACCCGGATAGCCACCGTCACCTACGTTTACTAAATATTACTCCCACTCTATACAAATTACACCTGACTATCCACTGTTTTGGACAACAATGCATGCATGATGTAATTTTAAAAAAATGTTCAAAATCTTCTCAGTTGCTCACAGTGTTCTGCAATGCTACTTCTACCACGGCTTACACAGGACGTCAGGCTGCAAGTGGGTATCCAATTATTTTTTGAGCCAATAACGTAGATAATCGGCCAACACAAATCGGCAATGGCAGCCTGTTCTAAGGGACGCACAATCTTTTCAAGGCTTACTGTCGCCACCTACAGCTGTGAATGCATATGTCATATGAAAGACTAGTCTGCAATTGTAAGACAACCCTGTATTTTTCCAGATGTCTTTTCCAAAAAGGAAGAGAAAAAAAATCTTATTTTCTGAACAATACAGCCCTCTGTTTCACAGTAAACACACATGACAAAATCATGGAGATAGAAATGGCACAGGATAACAGGAAGAAATCAATGGGATAATGATGGCGTTAGTGACCCACTTGTGTTTGGGTTTGAGCAACTCTTTGACTCTTCTTGAACTAGACAAAAAAGAGGAAAAGTCACAAGAATAACATTTTTAATTTTCTACATGACTGTAAACAAAATGTTATGGGTGCAATTGTGTCATATTTCTTGACTTTCTTCATATTTTTTTTACATCTACTGTTGTGTTTGTGAACTAAGAGACATGCAAGCAACAACACACTTACCATGTTTTCTCATTTTTAACCAAAGGATGACCCTATGCTGTTTTACGCTTGCGCTCTCTCTCTCTCTCTCTCTCTCTCTCTCTTTCTCTCTCTCTCTCTCTCTCTCTCTCTCTCTCTCTCTCCCTCAGAAAGGCATTCCATTCTGGTAGATTACAGTCAGGAGCGATTAAGATCTATACCTCACTGAAGCAGGGAAAAAGAAAAAACAGGGATGAGCTCTGTGCAACCTGAAAAAGAGAGAAAAGAACCAAAGACAGAGGAGATAAAACAGATGAAATCCTTCCTTCACTTCAGAGCCCCTGTAGGCTGCTCAGGGGGTGTGGCAAGCCCAATGCATGAGCAGCAACACTGGTGTGTCTCGCTGTACGTCTCTGTCCATGGTGGGTTTTGTATTCTTTTCCCATCTGAATCTCTTCATCTTACCACTCAGAAAGAAAACAAGTCCCTTGTGTCACTGTCCTTCATTGTGATGATCCCACAGTCACATATCTTCAGTGCACTGACACCAAATATCATGTTTGTGGGTATCTCTGGGACCTTACATGATGTGCACACTACCTGGTGCAGTCATTATACTGTAAATGACTCTGGATGAATGGATTAACAATACAT
>CABFOU010120182.1:0-11003 GCA_900660325.1 Opsanus beta
TTACATGGACTACAGTAGAATTACAGGCAATAGTAATGCAAATGGTACGGTTTTCAACTGATGAAGTGTACTTTATGAAAGAAGTAGAATAGATTCAGAAGGGCATGCATTTTATGTCTGAAATGCTCAATTAAACATTGGAAGTAGAGCTTGTAAGTAGAGTAGACACCACGTTTTTGTGCGGTTTCAGGGGGTATAGTTCAGACAAAATATAGAGCCAGTGGAAAGCAACCCAAGTTTGGTATACTTTTTGTTTGGTATTGATGGTGCAACCCTGTACTCCCAAAATTCTGTGAAATGGTAGTTGGTTGCAGGAAAAATATGATGGACATGGGCTGCGACAATTGGGTCCCTAGTGAGAAAAATACCCAACAAATAAAACACAGACAGGGTACAGACCACAAAGACAACTAACACAAGGACAAAAGACACAGACAGGGGACAGATCACAAAGACAACTAACACAAGAACAAAAGATACAGACGGGACAGATCACAGCATTTAAACAGAGTGAGTGATTGAGTCTATCCTCTCCAGTTTAGAATGATAATTCAAAAACTCAAAACGTGCTATCATCTTGTAACTCCCCACAATAAAAAGGCATATAAGGAGGATGGTGGTTAACATTTATGCACCACAGCAATTAAAAGAGCTTCTTTGTTGCTTTTAGACAATACTAGAACTCTTGGCAAAATTCTGTTGTACCTGCATTTATCGTACATGTCCACCAGGTGGAGCTATTGTTCCATTTCAAGAACCTTAAGTACAGGCTGATGTGGGACAGGACAATGAACCAGTTGCTTATAGTAGTAGATACCATTGACCTACATTGGTCATACATTGACCTGTCTGCCACCGATTGCACATCAGGGAGTAATTAACTTCCCTCTGTTTGCTCGGGGTCACCACACCCAAGATCCAATAGGGATTACAGCCGATGCCCTTCCTGACACAACTCCATTGATACATGAAAAAAATCCGCAAAGCTCCTGGTGTTCCTGAGCAGTCTGCCAACTAAGCCAGGTACTAATCACTTAGTATCTTCTCATGTGTAACGGAAAGTAGGTGCAGGTGTGCTTGAAGATACAGCTTGAAATGAGCTTGTTTGTCACTTTCTTTCATTTCCTAGGCCTAGGTCAGGTGGCCACCAGGGTCGTTGCTGCTTTTGAAAAATATATGTGCATATAAATTTGTAATACTGCATTACATTGTGTCTGCAGGGCATCACTCTTCCTCCAAAATAACAGAATACTATATAATAAGAACCACCACAGATTGCAACAGGCACTAGTTTGTGGAGGAACAATGTAAGACTGTTGTAAAGCAGAAAGTGTAATTTTTGCATTATGAAACCATGAGGGAATTTGTGCACAATGTGATCTCACCAGTTTTATATTCACATATGCAAAACCTCAGCAGCTTTGGAATAGTTTGTGGAGCAGACATACTTTAAGCCACAGCTGATACTATGGCTACTCAGTATTAATAATAGAAGTAAATGAACACGTTACAGGATGAGTTAAAAGCGGTCCGAAAGACCTTTTTACTCACAAAAAGTTCATGTTTATGTGCACATTATGTGTGTTGAGTGACTTTCAGCACGTATCACCAGTACACAAAGCAGGCAACACTGAACCAAATAAGGATTCCTTATTCTTTCAGATTGGCTCCTGAAACAAACTTGATCCTTATTACCTTGTCAGTCTAAACAAAGCATAAATTGGCTTGTGGGCATTATTTGAAATCTAGTTTATATGATTAGAAAATAACCCACAACCTCCTTTATGATATTTCAAATAGCTTCTCTAATAGAGGGCACAAAATGACCTTATGCTTATGTAATGAATAGAAAATTTGCACAATAGTTAATATACTGCAGGATGGAATAAAGAACATAGAACCAGATTGTTACATATCTTCAAAGCAAACAGATCTGAGCCAAGAGAATGTTGCTTCTTCAAGATCATGCCATTTATATTGGTAAACTCATGCGTGTGATTCGATTTTATATTCTGTTTGATTTATCTCCCCAGTGCTGATTCTGGAGTGCAGGGTCATGCAGCCACTTTGAAGCAGGTATGGGTTAAGTGTCCTTGGTATGCTTTAGCAGGCATTGCTGAATGGATGACTGAACCTAAGCCCTCCAGTGGTCGGCCAAGTCACCAACTGCAAAAGCCATTCTGCTGAGACAGCAGCAGAGTTATAGACTTTTTGTATGAAGAAATCAGACCAAAGGAAGTACTTTTGAGTTTATGCTATGGTAGAACTTAGAACCTTATCAAAACCCAACTGTATTAACCCTCAACAGCATACATCGTGAAACTTGCGGAACCCACCACAAGTTCTTGTTTTTTTAATACTATTAACTAGGGGTGTCACAAAATATGTATTTGTATTGAACCGCGACCCACACGCGACACTACAAGAGATGTAATCCAATTTGTAAATGTTTAATGAAAAAAGAAAGTTTACATTTACACTTGCTGAAGTGCTAAAGTGGCACATGGCAGCTCTCTGCTGCTCACAGACTAACGATACTGTGTGTAAAAACCAAACTCGTACCAAACCTTTGACATCTAAACACAAATATGAACCGAACCGTGACTTTTGTGTACCGTGATACTCATACTATTAACATGTTTTTATTTCTGTCATTTTTGCAGTTTTTTTGTAATATACCTAGTAATATAACTAGTAAGGGTCACTTTGCATCTATTTGGAAAAAACGCTTTTGAGTATCTGGCTGATAAACTACATTTGATTTTGAAAGACTTTTGATTTTTTTTTCTTTTTTGAACTTGACTTTTCAATACAAAAATTCAATACTTATCCCTACTCCCTGCAGTTTCCCTGATACAAATAACCTGAATTAAAAACTGCTCTGACAGTTCAGTAGTTATGAAAAATTGACAGTAAGCTCAAAATTTTACTATAGAATCTCACCAGATACCATTATATCAAACTGAACTCCAAGCTTACCCCATAAGAAAAACTATTATGAACAGTCTTCAGTCAAACTGGACCAAGATAAGTGAAACTGAAGACAAATGATTAGGCAGCAAATACATAAAGCTGAGTAAACATAACCTTTGAGAAAATATGTCAAAAATATAGCCCTGGAAGTTGGTTGGACCCCAGGTGTGCTGGTGAGAGTTAAATTTCAAATAGGGCAAAGTGTCTTTCACCATTGTCCTGCTGTGTCATGGTTCACTTTTTCAGTTCTGGTCTGTTTTCATTACTTTTTTGTTCTGACCCATTTCTGTGTTTCTTTGTGTGTCATTTGGGGTTTTATTCTGCTTTCTGTTTGTACTGGTTATAGCAGTCTGGTCAAGTATTCAAGTATCTATTTAGTTCCTGTTTAATTCCTAAGTGTCCATTTAGGCCTCCCTTTGCTAATTTTTGGCCCCAATTTGCCTCCTGATTCCAAAACAGAGAAAACTGGGCCTGATTTATTGCAGTAGGACTCAAAGTTTGTGTTTCATAGTGTTGTATACCCATGATAGCCGGTTAGTGCTGACGACACACGAATAGCGACATAGCCCGTGACACAAGTGCTTGTGGGCATGCAAACAAAGCTACTCCATATAGCCTATGCGCTAACCTGGTTATTACCACACTTTTCCACAAAACATACAAACACACCTTTCTTAAATATGTTTAAGACTTTCCCAACTGCTCACAGTGTTCTACAACTCTATTTATACCACAGATTACATACATTTTCAATCCCCGATTGGGTATCCAATTTTTGGTGCCAAAAATATACACAGTTGTGTGTTAGTAATCGACAACAGGGGGCCCGCTTTATTGTCTGTTTATTTTCAGATTATTTCTTATGTAATGCTATGGTCTGTCTCTGTGTGCTTTCCCTGTCTTGAGCTCCCTCGGGGGTCCCCTTGTTGCACTGTCTCTTGTTGGGTTTTCACAGGTATGTTTTGTTAATCGCCCCCGCACCTGTTGGCTGGTTTATCCTGATTCTATTCCTGGTTCTTCCTGCTTAGTTTCTATAGGTTTTCCGACTTGTGCTGTTTTTTCAAGTGACCCTTGCGTGTGTGATTTCATCTGTGGTTCACCTGGACTCAACTGTGGTATTTTTGGACTCATATGGACACTCATCTTCGAGTAAATACATCACTTGATTACGGTTGTTTTTCATCAGTTTATGCCTGTGTCCTTTTTGTGCGTGCAGTTGGGTTCAGTTCAACCCCTCTTGACACACTGTTTTTCAGTGATCCTCTGAAGACAAAAACAAAAGTTGTGAAAATTGACAGGGACCCACAGGGTTTGGCAATGTGATCCCCACCTGAAACATTTAATTTTGCTCTGTCTTCCATCAGCACGTGCGTTTACGCATGTCTGTGTGACACAGAGAGACAGAAAAAAGTCCACCTGGAGTCCGGTTAATCCGATATGTTGTTAACCATGTGCACACAAACACACTGCACGTGTGTATCATTCAGGTAATCTTCATTATGAGTTCAACAATATGTTTTTACTCCCAGCTAGACCTCATCAAAAATGTTTTAATTTGATCTAGAATTCATTATTGTTTCAATGAGAAGGTGGCCCTTTGGATTGGAGCCCCCAACTGCATGCTGAGGGCCAGGATAAATAATGAGTCGCAACGATGCACACAGTTACAAAGTGACACAGCTACACATTCAGACAGGCACACGATGTGAGATACTTACATTACACAAACAGAGTGAGAAGGAACAAAATGGAATCCACTGGCAAACATGCAAGCTGTGCCTTCGGTCTGCCCCTAGGTTGACTCTATGGTCTTGTGTTTTATAAACATTTAATTGTTTTCCTAAAGTTTTACAAGCCAGAATGTGCAAACACTTTATCAAACTTCTTTTCTGGTGTAAACCTAAGTACCATAAACACATTGTTAATAAAGTCACGCATGCCTACATTGATCTTTTTACCCTTAGAGGTGTTATCGTTCTTCTATTTCTCCATCAGCAATTCCTTTCTATCTTTGGAATCTTTGGAATCTTTCAATATTGTTGGGGATCAAGACTAAGATCCAGGTTTTCAACAACTTCCTGGACTCGCCCGTCAGAAGTGTTTTTGTATGGCATGACAATGTAGAACTTCTAGAAACAGTGACGTTTGTGTATTGGGGTCTTTGATGTCCAGAGATATCTGAAATGTGCTTATGGAGTTATGAGGTCACTGGACAGAGGTGCTTGGCCTTTGCGAAAGGAAGGTCCAAGTCTTTAGGGGCCTAGTGCTTCCACTTTTACTGTATGGTTGTGAGACTTGAATGAATGAATATTTTATTTTCAGGCATATATATACTTGGATGTCAACCAGTAACCTAAGGTGACAACTGGATGTTTTTGCTAGGAGGTCTTTTTGGAGGATCCTTGGATATTGTTGGAATGACTTTGTGTCAAACAAGTGATTGCTTAGGGAGACTGAGATCAAGAGTATTACTTGTGTCATGAGGGACATCAGCGACAACATTTTGGTCATGTGGCACATTTTTCTGAGCATAATCTGCCTCAGTGCTGAGGACCCCAACAACTAGAAATTGCTGCAGCAGACAGATTACTACTTTCTAGACATGGGGATGGACTGGTTGTCTACCTATATGGTTGACATCCAGGAACCGAGGTGTTTCCATAATGACATAGATGCAGCAATATGCAGCGATATGCGGTACCAGATCATGCTTCCAAACACGACCTAACCTTTTTAAAGCAGTTGAATGCTGCTAATTGTGAGCCACCTTTTGTATATCAGCAACACCAGAATCAACATTACCTGTATTTCCTGCTCAAGAAATCTGGAATAATCTCATAGCCATGCAGTAAGAGAGGAAGCACAAGGATCCCAAAGTCTTGGACTTATATTGTCCCGCAAAGGTATCAGCATCACCAAAACATCTTTGTCCAGAGAACTCATGACTCTATAAGGTCTTGGCAGGGATCTCTCTACCACACAGGCCAAGGACCCAGAGACATAAATGTCACTGCCGACTTGTAAGTGAATGTCTCCTTACAAGTTTAAAACCGTACACAGATACACCTTTAATTTCTGAGTCCAGGAAGTCATTAAAAGCCTGCATCTCCATCATGATCCAGGTGTCAGTGGTGAAAAGGATGATAGGATTTGATTTGCATTTGATATTGAGAGTGTTATGATTGGAATTATTATTGTTTTATGGGGGAGAAAAAACACTTCATGCAGTATTGATGCTTGGTAACTGCCGTCTGTATGAGTTACTCTTTTTTTCTCAATTGCTTAAAAGAGACATTTCTCTTTTCCTGCCGGTTGTGTGTCTGTATGCGTTCAACCTGTGATGGACTAATGACCTGTTGTGAGGGAACCACATGTCTCACTTAATTTGAGCTGTGATAGCCACCTGCAGCCCGCAGCAGGATAAAGTGGGTATAGATGATAGATGGATGGGAGAATGGATGGATGGATGTTCCTTGTAAAGTACATTTCTTAAGGGCTTTTCAGAAGACATAAGAAGAAAAATAAAAGTACATGGAGATAGAAGAAGAAGAGCAATCGACAGTGGCATAAATCACGAAATGCAGACAATAGCTGATAGCGGTGGAGCGATAGCATGAATAAAATGTAGGGAGAGGAAGACGGCACAAGAGACAGACAGGAGGACAGTCCGGAAGAGGGATGGAGCTTCATATAAATTATGGGATGTTAGCTCCTCTGGTAATTCTGGTGATAACTCTCTCTGCGCTATCGCTACAGCAACACCGTGCCCAATCCGCTGCTGGCACGGTGAACAGCTCACCATTTGTTCAGGCCATGCTGATTGAGCTGTCAACACATGCACACACACACACACACACACACACGTACACACAACACACCTTGAAACATACAGATAAATCTTTGCTCACGTGCACCTCAAGCACACACACGTTTTAGTTCTACGTATCTATCTGTGTATAAACTGCGGCGAGCTGATTGTGAGAGAAGGTCAGCCAAGATGCACTGAGAATGTGAGAAACAGACTGAGAGCAGACAGAGAGCCAATCAGGAGATGTATAGTGTGTCTCGCTAAGGGGCCTTGTACTTGTTCTAACAGTGTCTTACAGCATTTCACAGACACGCCCCATTACACAGACACACAGACAGGTTGCGGTGTGACTCTTTGCTTTTCCCTTGACTTCTTCCCGACAACTCGGTCACAGCAGCAGCCAAGCAAGGTTGTACTTATAGACGGCTTTTTGTGACATCACTGTTTCCTTCGCGCCACGTTGGGTGTCGTTGCGGCCGCATCGCAGTATGTGACTGTGAGCGTTTGTTTTGTGTGTATGGCTACAAAGCATACGTGTTTCTGAGGCTGAATCGCTGAACAAACTAATTAAGGAACAAACACCGCTTCAAACCAACCAGAAAATTACCTCCCGGCTCTAACAGGACGACCCAAGGACAGACAAGCAGGTTCTCTATCACATCCACTCAGAACACACAGCCTAATAAAAGCTTAGTTGGTTTATCGAACAACTAGCACGTGTAATTTTCAACACCCCAGCGAGTGTAGCTTGAGTGCCAGTGTTTGTGTGACTTTTCGGCACAGTGTGTGTTGACATCATGAGCTTCCTTGGAACTGCATAAAGACTTGATGATTAGGAAAAAAGTGGATCTCGGATTACTTTTTGTTTGTGAGTCACCATTTGACTGAGACAGTTTTACGCAATTGCTCAATCAAATCCTGCTCCACTGCACAAATGGGCAAGTAACGTGATTCGGCAGAGAAGATGAAGACTTCCAGCGCTTGTCTCACCAAAGTGAAGCTCAGCGTTTCAAAACAGGAAGTCAGAGGTTGTTTCTGGTCAAGTCAGGTCTGGGAGCATGCACTGGTGTTACGCATCATCGCATCCACCACACCACGGAACCAGCTCATGTCTTGGATGGGAACCGCCCAGACAGTCAACTAGCCCAGCCCCGTCTTCCGAAAGTAGCCATCTACTTGCCGTAGCCAGGTGAAAAGTGGCCGCCCCTGTGGCATCACCAAACACCTCTGTCCAGTGACCTCATGACTCCATAATCTCTTGCCAAGTATCTTTCAATCTCTCTGTTCGTTCAGTACTTTGAACGCATAGAGATACACTGCTGCTCATTTTTGTGGCAATCAGAGTTTTTGTCTAAAAATGAGGTGTGGCGGGTACGCACCATGCAGGTGTGCTGGAATCTTCTGGCAGCAGATCGCTTCTGAGACATAGACCAGCAAAAACCTTTTCAAACTTTTCAGTGGACACAGTGATATACACCTTACACGGGGGGTTCATGACACATGTGCGCTGCAAACATCAAGGTGCATTTGTGCATCATAACTTTATGAAACAAAATAGAAATAAATAATTAACATTGAAATAAAAGTAATAAATAATGGAAAAATACAAAATTTGATTACCCGTGGTTGTACCATATTTTTGCTGCGCTTTTATACCTCAATGGGTTGGCTGGTGGACACCACCTACAAACTAAGCCGACCCCGGGGGCATTCTGTTTTCACAGGGAGACGGATTGTCAACATGGTTTGAAATGAAAACTTAGACTGCTGATAATGCATTATTATTAAGATGCGTAACAACCCGAGATTTGATACAAAACAAATTATAAATGCGAAGCACACAGAAAAAGAACAACTCTCTCATTCCATGTGCATCAGAATGCAGCGCACCGCAGTGTATAGTTTATATCTTACTGTTAAGTGATGCAGGAGATGCGTCCATTGTGGAATTTGTTTGTGAAGTCTTGAGAATGAGTCTTCGCATATGGGCAATTCTATGCTAATGGAATTACAATCAGAGAAAATTTTTATTGGTAAGCTCAGATATGGCCAGATTTTGCTGTCATTGTAATTCCATTACTATCGAATTGCCCAAATGCCAGTGGATCTGACAAGCAGTAATCCAACTCTCCCGGCAGTCACTACACTTACAGAGTTATGTCACTTTTTTCTGCTGATGTTATACATGAGGAATGAGGTGACTGAACCCACCTCCTATGTGCTGAGATTTTGTGCAGCTGAAATAGCAATATGTGGTCAGACTAAGCCAAATGCACCTGTGCTTTATGTTTCAGACCAGACGCAATAGGCTCGCAAAATAGGACGCAAAAACCTTTGTTGGACTGTATTTCAAATTAAATCATGGTATCATCAAGGTTAGGGTTCCAGCATTAACAATCAATGAAAATGAATCACTATTTCTCTGTACAGCTGGGCCCTCAGACACCTTTTGGCTTTGGACAGGAGCCTCTTTAAGCTCATACATCAAGTGTTACTACACACTGTCATGTACAGTGGAAAATGTGTGTTGTCAAATGCAACACAGCAGATATTTTTCCTCTTTCCGAGACGCACAAAATATTTACCCAACTGGTGGTTTGGAAGTTGTTGACTTTCAATGGATTTTGAGACTAAATTGGTGGTGAGTGTCTCCATCAGTCAATACTGCAACTCCAGCTAATCCTGTGGTATTTCACAGCCAATAGCTTCCAATTAAGTACTGCTATCCAGGGAGGTGTCACTGACAGTATCGATAACATCTGTCTGACCTTCTGTTCCTCTTTCTTTTCCCGACTGCACTTGATTCGTCTTTCTCTTTGCATCACTGCCATTCTTTACATTTGTGGCTCTTAAAGCTGTATCTTTGTCGCTTTCAATTTTTCGTTAGTGGAGTGATACCATGATGTGCTCTAACAGGCCAGGCACTGTCTATGGTAAATAGTTTAATTTTAAAGCTAACTGTCTTGGTATTGTTGTGCAGTGACTCTGTATTCTGATGCTAATGCCAATGTTTACCATTACTTTTGTGGTTACAGTAAAGACCTGTGGCAGTAATCTGCAAGGACCATCAGGAACCTTTACATCGCCAAACTTCCCAATTCAATATGAGAGCAACGCACAGTGTGTATGGATCATAACGGCTTCAAATCCTAATAAGGTAAGTCTCTTCTCTCTGTTTACCTTTCTGCTTTGTTGACAAATTTGTGAAAAAATAAATAACTATGCCCAAAATACACCTCAGCACATTCGGTGTCAAAAGTAAACACACTCGGACCACAACTAATTTTCTCCATGAAACGACCAATTTATATGCCATAAATGGAGTCTTCATGCAACTTTGAGAATGTTTAACATAAAAACCAGCCATCTTAAACTGTAATAGGTAGATTAAAAAGCTGGGTTACACAATATGACTCCTTTAACTATCATCACATAGAGAATCGTGAGGCAATTAATGTGAAAAGGGTGTGTCTTTCTTGTACATGTCTACCTTCATCATCCACAAAGAAGCCTTCAGCTCTGAAGGTGTTACTGCTGATTGTGGATATGTTCAGAGTCTGAACTATGTGGTACAGACCATATAAATGCACCAGCACAGCGCCAAAATTTGTAAATTTTACCTTAAGTGACAGTTTAATTAGCTAATGTTAGCTAACATAAGCTAAGATTAAATAACCTTAGCTCGCTAATGTTATACTGGTGGAAGTCGGAGTCACAGCTACATGTGGAAATCAAATGACTAATTTTTTTTGGTGAAGTGCACAAGACTATCTCAGATTCTTTTGCCTACACTGATGTCACATACCCACAATTCCGTACAACACATGCTCGCCATATTGCAAAATTTGGCAACAACTGGATTTGTCATGGAAACACTTTGTTTTCTGAAAGGAATATACAACCTGGATGTTCAAATTCACGGGCCACTACTGCAGTGCCGAGGAGTAGTGTTGGCCACATTATATATGTAGTCACTGGGTTAATATCGTGGATGTGTGTGTTGTCGGACAAGCGCTAAATTGTTCTTGCTGTGGTCTGACATGATTAAATCTAGGGATGTCCTGATTGGAACTGGCCCAGTACAGGTGCTTCTTTTTTTGTTTGTTTGTTTTTTTGCTGATTGTGTCGTAACAGTTAAACCCTATTCGCTAAATCAGTGCACGTTTTCTCTCACTTCATTTCACACGCACAGTGCCAGTGTAGCTAGCAGCCAACTAACTCG
>CABFOU010121037.1:0-12344 GCA_900660325.1 Opsanus beta
GGGGGGGGTTTGTTCACTTATACCACAGAGGACGAATCAATCCAATATCTCAAAGCGCTCTGGGTAGTCCGAGTCCACAGGCCATCTGGATTCTGCCCTATTCTCTTCTGTTGCCTGCGTGACAGCCGCTGTAGTGATCAACAGTTTGGCGAGCAGCTTTAATACATCACGTCTCCACCAATCACCGGGCATGGACCCATAGCAACGGTTACTAACTACTGTAACCCCTGACAAAATATGCAACAGTGATGCACATGTCAAATGTTTCATTAATGCTGCAGAATTCCATAAATATTTTAACTTCAAACAAAGCACAATAGCAAAGCACTAAATGTACCTTCAAACTATACGATTCACATTAAACATCTGTTCCATGAATTGAAGGACAAATGTGACAAGAGATTAAAATGAAATAAACTTTTTCCAGAAAATGATGCATGTATTTTGCAATATAAAGGATAAGTAGCATAGCTTTAAAACATATTATGGTACTTTTCTCTTTTTTTAAAGGGTACCTCCCACTACTCTAAGAATATACTGAGTAGAAAATGTTTTCATGGTTAAGATGAAGTCCCACAATTTACAGATAAAAGGTACACATTACTTTTTCTTCATAGGCACCAAGGGTGCATACAGAAGCTTTTAATTATTCATATTTTATGTGTGTGTGTGTGTGTTTTTACCCTGCACAAAGGCGGAGTGGCAATGGCAGGTATTGTTTTCACTTGTGTGTGTCTGAGTAAAAGATAATTCAAAAACAGCTACGTGGAGTTCCTTCAAACTTGGTGGGAATATGACTTTGATATATATCTAGAGGTGATTAGATTTTGGAGTAGTTTGGTCAAAGGTCAAGCAAAGCATGGTCCACAAAACACATTTATTTGTATGTCTCATCATCCAACAACCCTAGATGGATGATCTAAAGCTTATATTGATCATAAAAATATTCATGTTTGATTGTTATAATGAAGTCACGCAGAAGTCATATTATGAAGTCATGCACAGCCAAAAATACCATTACAGACATACAGTATGTAAATTTACTTGTACATTTATATTGTGGTGTGTAGAGCGAGCAGGGTATGCATCAGCCCTCTTATGCTTTTATTTATTTTGTATCTTAGGCTGTCCCAGCGGAGAAAAATAAGTAAATAAATAAATGTGAGGACAGTGCAAGATGAGGGAGTTTTTAACCTTCCCACTGTTGCCTAGGGGCTTGCTCAGCGGGGTTGGAAAGGTTAAACCTTACCCCTGTAAAGCGCCTTGGGGTGACTTTGTTGTGATGGTGTTATAGAAATAAATTGAACTGAATTGTAGAATTGAGAAAAATGTATTCTAATAAAGCATCCTTTCCTCAGTGGTGTTATCTGACATGACTTTTTGTAATCATAGCAGCACGTCTGGATCAGTTCCTCATTTAAATAAATGGCTGTCGCACCTGGTCTGACTCTCTGTGGAGGCTTTGCAGCTGTGGAGTTTGCATTAAAGTGTCTAGATTCAAATTACATACTTTCCAAATAGTGTAGTTCTGATGTGCAGAGTTCCCACTGCAGAACCATTATTTTTCTGTCACCCATATTTGAGATAGAGCACAATAAATATGAGGTACCTGCTCATCATCACTTGTAAGAAAGTTTTCACTTTTTTTTATAGATCACTTCTGGTTTGCATTTTACTGCTCAAAGTCTGTACATCAGCTACAAGTTGTTTCACTGACAGCAAAATATTCAAGATACAGTTACGTGCATTTATTTATTTTATAGCCCAGATTGTCATGAAAGTTTTACAGTAGAAGGGCACTTGGAGAGTGCATATGTCCATCAAAGTCCAACAGTCCTGATTGTCTTTATTTACATTTTCTTTTTATCTCATTCTTTTCCATTGTGTTATTCCTTTCAACTCTTCTAAATCTTTCGATCCTGATGACCTTTGATCTGATTGTTCACCTTAATTTCTTATTTCTGACCTGTGATATTGATCTTCAGCTTTGTTTCCGATCACTCTTACTGATCTTTCTGATCTCACTGAATTTTCATCCTGAAAAACGATCAGGATCAGAAATGATCAGGATCAAACCTTTGATCCTGATCATTTATCCTTGATCCTAATTTCTGAAATTACATGCTGATTACTGAAACTGCATCCTGATTGTGGACTACTGATCCTGACCTTTAACCCTCAACTTAAACCTTGTCTGCTGGCCATTTATCCTGATCTTTTTATCCTAATTGTTGACCTTTCATCCTGGACTTTGATCCTAATCAGTCATCCTTATTCTTAGTGCTGACCTTTGATCCTGAGCTTTAATACTGATTCCTGACCTTTGATCAATTCAGATTTTTGACCATTGGTTCCAATGCATGTGGTGAGACTTATGTTTGTAGCTCTGTTATGTTTATTTTTGCTGGTCATATTTCTTCTCTGCTGGTTTATGAACACCAAACTGTTCTCAAGGACGCTGTTGATGATACAGTACTTGGAAGTAAAGGGTCTTCCTGCATTTCTGTCAAACAAACTGGCTTGTTTATGCTACCGAGGTATTAAAAGAAGTATAAAATGGAGAGGTGGCATTTGAGGATAAATACCTACTTGGCATCTTTACAGATGAAGGATCCTGATATGTTTTCAGCCAGACATTGCCTGTTTCATGGTTTGTTAGTGATCTGGTGCAGACTTGAACCCAGGGCTTGGTGGATTCTACCAATCTTTTCTGATTTCCTGGTCCAGCTATAGTCATATATAGTGGATTTACAGAGCCTCTGCCCACTGGAGGATGTATACACTAGCAGACAAATGATGAACCATCTTTTTACTCTTCCTGGGAATTCGACATTTTATTTGGTATGGAAACATGACAGAATGTTGGTGAGTTTGTCACCCTCTCTGTGAAGTTTTTCTTGCTGACTGTAAATTTTTTAGCCCTCCTCAGACTTAGGCGGAAGGTATTCAGAAACTGCTTTCACTGCTGCAGATAAAGGATGATGTTTATTCCAGCATTGCATTGCATCTTTTCTGAATCAAAACTGCTGAGTCCTCTATTGCACATGGCAGTTTATTGTCCACTGAAATTTAACAAGGATTTTATCCAGGACTTTTCTGACTTCTTAGCTGGAATAATGCCAACATATGGATTTTAATATTTACATCTGTTGCCAAGATAAACATTCAGTCAGTGGTTTTTTTAAGTTATTGAATGAATAAATGAATGAATAAATAAAATGTTATTGACTCTTGTGATGTTATTCAGTTGGTGAGATGATCATGGCCTTACGGTGGATGTTATGCTGTTGTATGGCTGACCAGTTGGTATTACTGAGCTATATGACAGTGGTGTTTCTGATCATTTTCCATGATATTTAATGCTACTGCCCCAAATAAAATGTCTCTTCTGTCTGATTGACTCTATGACTACCAAAGAGTTTTTACTGTAATCAGGACAGGATCAACTTGGCAGAACAGTTGGCTCTTTGGGGTAGGAGTTGAACAATCAATACGTAGACTTGATTTACAACCCCAAATCAAAAAAAGTTGGCATGGCAAGGAAAATGCAAAAAACAAAACAAAACAAAAACTCACAATGATTCTTCTATTTACTTTGACTTCATTGCAGACTGTATGAACCCAAGATATTTTGTGTTTTACGTGGTCAACTTCATTTAATTTGTTCATATACATCCATTCCTGCATCTGCAATACATTGCAAAAAAGTTAGGACAGTAAAGCATTTACTACTTTGTAATGTTGCCATTCTCTCTCATAACACTTGAGAGACAATTTGGCATTGACGATACTATGTGATGAAGCATTTCAGTTGTTATGTTGTCACATTCTTCCTGCAAATACTTCTTAAGGTGTATAGGATTGTTGCTGTTGCATTTTGTGTTTCAAAATTCTCCAGACATTCTCTTTTGGGCACAGGCCAGGAATGCAGGCAGGCCAGTCTAGTACGGTAACCGCTTCTTCTGTAGTAATGCTTTGTAATGTGTGCAGAATGTGGTTTTGCACTGTCTTGTTGAAAAATAGATGGATGTCCCTGGAAAAGATGTCTTGAAGGCAGCATATGTTGGTCTAAAATCTCAATGTACTTTTTTTCATTAATGCTGCCATCACAGAAGTGTAAATAACTTTTGCCAAGTACACAGACACAACCTCATACCATGACAGACTTTGACTTTTGGACTTGTTGCTAATAACAATTCTGGATGGTGCTTTACGTCTTTTGTGTGGAGCACACGGCTTCTGTTTCTTCCATAAAAGATACTGAACAATGATTCGTCTGACCTGGACAAGATTAACGTAAGGCTTCTTTTTTGCACATTAAAGTTATAAGTGGCATTTGTGACTGCAACTCCATATTGTAGTACTTGACAAAGGTTTCCCAAAGTAATCCCTTGCCCATGTGATGATATCAGATATTGATGAAACTGAGCATAGCATTAGTTCAGGCAGGCCACAAAACCAAGCTGACAGCTCACAACTTGGCATATCCATTATAGAGCACCCTATTTAAATTTCCACAGCGGCTTGGCATAGCTGCTTCTTCTGCAAACTGAATTGCAACCCACCTTTACCCCATCGCTTCCTATTTTTATTGGTCTGGTGTCTGGCTTACTTAATATAATTTTGTTGTCATTGATACCTGCCCTGTTCTGTTCCCCATGTTTGTGGTCTTTGTCGCTGCTCCCCTGCTACTGCTTTTCCATGTAGGCACATGGAGGGGCAGGGAGATGTGCTTTCTTTTCCACATAGGTATGTGGAAAAGTAGGGAGGTCCCAGAACAGAGCCACACAGCCAAATATAAGTAAGTGCAATGAAACTGCAGCCGGATGACATATCACTGTGGCCACAGCCAGGTTCAAACACCAGATCGCTCGTAGTTGAGACCAATGCTCTACCTACCAGGTCAGCCAACGGGGAATTCTCCACTAGCCAAGCTAGTAGGAACATCTTTTCAGTCTGGACTTCACCTTGTTACATATTTCTCGACCATGTTTGACCTCATCCTGAAATGCAGGAATTAACAAATGAAATGAAATTCATACAGTGTGCAATGAAATCAATGTCAATGTAAATGTAAGAATCAATACAAGGTTTCCCCCCCTGCATTTTCCATACTGTCCCAACTTTTTCTGATTTGGGGTTGTGAATTCCACTTGCATAGTTCAGGTGACATGTCTGTATTCTTGTACAAGACGCTTCATCTACACTGTCCCAGTCCAGCCAGCTGGATGCAGACTTTGGCTGGTGATGTAATCTGTGAAGGAATGGCAGCCTGTCCATCTGCTTCATGCCACAGTTTCCTGGAATGAGCACCGGCTTGATGGACCACAGAGCCTGTATGAGACTTTGTTCTTCCTCTTATGTTCTATAATCAGGACTGCTGATTAGTTCAGTGATTAGGATCAAGTCAAAATCTGCCAGGAAAATTATCAAAGTCAAGTTCTGCTCCTTCATTCGGATCACATTACCTTTCCATCAAATTTAATTGAAATCCGTCTGTGACATCATGGTGACTATCAAGCTAACAAACACACAAATGGCAATGCAAACATAACCTTCTTGGTGCCTGAGCCAATCCACATCAATTACTCTCTCTAACTGTGAGCCAAAATGAAGGTTAAATTGAAAATAATGAAAAAAAGACCAAGCAAAAGATAATGAAAACTCCACTGAATAGTTTCATTGACAGAGCACATTTCCACAAATCAGAAAACATAAAACCTGAACAGCGATTCAGATACCCACCCGCCATGGGTCTGCTATTTGTTTTCCCTTACAAATAGTGCTGCAATGGTGCCACAGAATAAGATTGTCAGTAAAGTGGTGTGTCAGTGGCTAAAAGACCAGCAGCAGATGGCCGCATGCGTGTGCTCGCACGCACGCACACACACAGATCTTCACCTCCTTCAGGAAGCTGCCTCATCCTCAGAGCTCAATTAAAGCAAATGGAATGTCCTTCACAATGGCACATCTGATTGATTTCGGGATCACATCATTAACAGTGGACTAAGACTTTCTGAATGTACCCCAGGATATTTTCATCAACCTCAAAGAATCTTGTGTTTCCTTTGAGAACTGGTGAACCACATAATATTAATTCTGTTATGTTGTTAACCAGAAGGATTAAGAAAATCAAAATTTTTATGTTTTCAAAACGGAATGTTGTCAAGTCACGTCTGGGAGCATGTGTTGGTGCCACGCGCCGCTGCATCCTCCACACCACGGAACCGGCCCGGGTCCCGGATGGCAACCACCCAGGCAGAATGTTGTCTTATCTGATTTTATCATTTTGTCATCCAGTCATGTGCTTGTGTGCGTCAATGACACATTGGGTAGAGAATAAACATTCTATGACGGGAAAGGTTAAATTCTTTGCATTTTATTGTTTTGCCTTGATTCTAATATTATCATTCACTCAATATTTACACTAGCGAGACAAAACAGATCTTTATAATTGTCAAATATGGAAATGTGTGTGCATGTGTCTTACACAGACACAACTACATTCGACACCAATGTATAGCAGCTGTGCTATGGCCCCCAGTCAATGGACTGTCCTTTATATTTGTGGAAATTGACACTCCTGCTCATATAACCGGGTTGAAATGGAGATAAGTGGAGAGTATTATCACTTCCTTTCTGCCTGTTTGTCCCCGTCATGAAGGATACTTCAAAAGGCAGCCACTTTGTGTAGTGTTCAGAAGGAAAGATAGGAGATGACACAAGCCCAGCTTGTCTTTGAATAAGCAGGTGCACATTCCCTTTGGTAGGGACCTGAATTAGGAATGATGGGAAAAAGCAAAAGATCAAAGTCCGTTATCTCACTGTCTGCTGCAATACAGTGGTAACTAACTAGAGAAATACATTTTTATTTCAGAACTTTCTTTTTTTTGTGGCTGCGTGGGCATGTGAGGGTGAATAGATGTAGTCTGTTAGCAAAAAGTACTGACACAGCCCCCTTTTTAATCAGGGTTTTGTCAAAAGCAAAACCTCATTCTCACTGTCTGGTGTTCCGATGAAAGACATAAAAAAACATGTGACGATCATAAAGCTTTCTGTTGAAACCTCACTGGCCACGCTGCATCCATGAAAGGCTGCGGGTTGAAAGGTTGCAGAGCGATAGGGGTGAGAGAGGAGAGAGGAGAGAGGGGGCTGTGGTGGAAAGCAGGGGATGGATGTAGGAAAGGGATGGGATGATGGGATAGAAGGATGGAGGGGAAAAGGGAAGAGATGGAGAAAGGCATGAGGTGAAGGTAGTGAAGGACTGAAGGGTGGAGCGGGGGTAAGTGATGAGGGAGCTGGGCCGGATGCGGGTGCACGGCTGGAGAGGGGGATGACGAGGAAGAGGGTGAGGAGGACGAGGACATGGAGAGGGCTGCGTTTTGCAAAATGACATGAGGGAGGCTGGAGAATGGGGGCGATGGTGCAAGAGGGGGGAGGTTGGGGACTCCCAGGGTGATGGGTGGGCTAAAGCCGTCTTGTGGGGTGACGTGTGAGAGTGGGAGACTTGTTCGGAGGGTGAGCTGAGGGTTGTGAGAGGCTGCAGGAGCAGGTGGGAACTGTTCCTCTGAGGTTCCACAGTTCTCTGTCTGTGAAGTCTGTGTGTATAAATCAGAGTTTGTTTCCATGTGCAGATTTGAACGTTCTTGCGTCTGTTCGAGGACTTTCTGCATGTGCTCTCTTGCCTGCTCTTGCAAGAGGCGATATTTGTCTAGCTCCTCTGCGCTGAAGCTGATGGGTGGAGCTGTTTGTCTGACGGCCTGCTTGTCTTCAGCTCCGAGCTGTGATGGGCTGAGATTTGACACACTGCTCTGGTGTGACACAACCATGTCCTGATAGCATTTTTGTCTGAGAGCATCTACTCTGGTCGCTTTCTCCCCCTCCCCTTCCTTCTCCTGACTTTTCTCCAGCAATCCTCTACTTTTCCTAACTTTTCTCTGGATTGCAGGCCTTTTCCCTATGAGAGGCAGAAGTAAAGTCCTGGCTGGTTTCTTAATTGTGGATAGTTCTAGAGCGGATGTGTCTGAGCTGTTTTTGGTGTCAGGGACAGAAGTTCCTACATGAGTGCTAGAAGAAGAGCTGGACTCCTTTAGCTGTGTGGGATCTACTCTGTCAGGACAGTGTGAATGGAGGCTTTGGACTGTGAGAGGAAACAGAGAACTTGGGGATGAGGACTTTGAGACAGACGTATTGGTAAGGCAGGAGAAAGTGGTTGTGGGGCTATGCTTTACCGCCTGAGTGGCCAGGGGTGACATTACAGTACAGTGTTGAGAAGGCTGACAGGAACTCCCTGTCATCTCATCCACCGTGAGTCCTGAGCAGGTGCTGCTCCTGCTCCACTCCCAACTCAGCTCAGATATGCTGGTGCTGCTACAGGGGCTGCAAGAACGTGAGCTTTGATATCTGCTGGTCCGTGTGGTGCCCCCACTGTTAGGGCTGTTTGTCCGCCTGCCTGTTGACCACTCAGGGCTTGAAAAGTGTCTAGAGCTTGAGCGCCTGCTGCCTATGGATCTCAACACACACCCGGGGCTGTCTCTGCTGTCAGTTCCCGTCCGGGATCCTGACGTGGATCTGTGTGCCCCCCTGTCTTCCCAGCTGTCGCTGCTGCCCCATGTCCACCTGTCCAAGCTGCACCTGTCCCAGTCCACATCCTCTGTGCTAAGATGTCTGCTTCTCCTGCTCCAGCTGTTAGAACCAGGACTGAACCGGACTGGTTGATCCCATGCCGCTCTGTTTCTCAATCTCCACCCACTTCTTGACCTGCCCTCCTCATTAACCCCAGAAAAGCTCCCTATCATCCACTCCCACTGTTCCGTGTCTGAAATTAGGCCTCTGTCCCTGCAACTTGTGCGACCTCCTGTTTTCCAGCCCCTCTCCGTCTCCCCCCAGATTTGACAATGCCTCGAACTCTTCCGCTTGCCATGAATGAATTTCTTGTCCCTGTGGAGGAGTTTTCGCTTTCTCGTCGGGTTGCTACTACAGCTGTTGTCAGGGTAACAGCAGTCAATGAAACTCTTGGGGTTGCTATGGTGACCTCTTTCCCAAAACAGCTTCTCCTTACATCCCGGTGAGGAATGTAAGGAGAAGTGAGACCGCCAGGGAAAAATCACAGGATCTCCTTCTCTGATGTCCTCCCCCTCTGTGTGCCTGCCGGGCTGGGAGGATCCACTGCGGCGCTCTTCTTGCTCCTTGTCTGGCCGTGACTGGGATTCTGTGCTGCGGCTCCTGTGCGGCCTCTTCCTGACAGAGACAGATACTGGCTCAGCCTCACATCTCCCCAGGAGACAGCTGCTCCCTGCTCTCCGCACCCTCCTCCTCATCCCCCTTTCCCTCCTTTTCTTCCCCCACCTCCCTCCAGCATCTCCTCGCTGCTCTCTGCCAGAGGAGGCGCAGACTGTAGCGACCACACTCCTCACTTTGCACTTCGGTACTTGCCGCTTGTTTGAAGCGTTCTCCTTCTCGCTCCTCTTCCTCTTCCCCGCCTTGTGTGTCTTTGTGCTGGCTTTCCTCTTTTTGCATGACACTTCTGAGATGCCCACGTATGACTGCGGAGTGCTGGCACACTCACATATTGTTTGCCTCCCACACTCACACCTGGACGGGCTGATGCACATCCTCTGTGTGCCAGGCTGGGTGACAGACTCTAATTTACAGCTCAGGGCTGTGATGGCTCTCTCCCTGATCCCTCTCACACCCCCTAATCTGCCTCCCAAAGGATTCTGGGAGTTTATGTCAGAGCTGTCACTGTGAGCGCCGTTAAATGGATGGGACGCTGCCCTCGCCCATTTCTCAATACTAGTGGTGTATTTTCCATTCTCCGCTTCTATTTCTGTTGATGAAAGGTTTTTGTTCTTTAGGAACAGGTGTGCTTCTGTCTCCACATCAATATGCGGTACTGCCTCACAATTCAGCTCAGCTTTATTCTGACTGTGTGCACTTAGCTCATGTCTAATCTGTTTTGGTAAAGAAGACTGAGTGTCTGCTGTAAGAATTCCTGGCGCGCGTGGGTTTGAGTCATCTGCGAGGGTGCATAACTGATTTTGTTTTAGTTGTTGGAGTTCCTGTGTGAGTTCTGCTCCTGGTCGGTTCAGACACAGAGGATTGCAGCTGTAAGAAATGTGTGGTTCGGACTTGGTGAACTTCAGTAACCTGAGAGGCCACCTCAGAGAGGCTGAGCCATCTTTCCCCAGCACACACGTGTATTGAGTCTCCTCTCGTTCTTGATTTCTCACTGCCTCGCTATCTTTGTGTTCAGTCTCAACACATCTCCCTGGTGTTACCTGAGTCTGTGATGGAGAGAAAAGCGAATCGTGGTTCTGATTATCAGGAGCTACTGTGGAAATGGGATGGTGTTCTTTAATGACTTCTCTTTTCTTCATCTCCTTTTCTTCTCTTACAGCATCCCTAGAGACGAACCCAATGTCCCTCGGTCCAACATTATCAGAGCTGGATTTCTGTTCTACTCTCCGACAGTCTTTTCGCTCCTCTGCCTCACAAATTTCCCTGTCTATATCTTCCATTATTCCCCTTATCCTTTCTTTCATTTGTTCTCTCTTCTCTTTCTCCTCCTCCTCCAGCTCTGAGAAGAAGGAGGCAGAAGGCTCCAGCCTGGGCCCCCTGCGCGAGAAACAGAAGGAAACCCCAAGTCGGCCTCCAGCTCTTCCCTGTCCAGGAAGAGGCAGCTGTGGATACAAGCCCAAACAAGACTGGTGGTTTGCTGCAGGAGTCTCTGTGTTGGATGTCGGGTGTGTGATCAGTCGAGAGTCTCCTGGAGAAGGCGCCGACGGTACAAGAATGGGAGATCGGCATTGACGCTCTGGCTGCTGGCTAAGAGGAGCTGTTTTGTGGTGTGAAGGATGAGGCCTCTGAGTGCGACTGAATGATTTGGGGGTGTTCTCAGGGCTGTGGTCCTTCTGGCGAATGGCCTTCTCCCGCTGCTGGCTCACACTCTGAACTGCACTTCTCAGCCCAAAATGCCTTCCTGGAATTCTGCAAAAGGAGACGAGAAATCACATTTATATGAGATGACATGTCTTTACTATAGATGGGCTCAGTTTAAGTTGTAAAAGTTGTGCATTATATAATTATGAAATAACTGCTGCTTGGCAATTCTGTTATAGTTGCCAAGTAGCAGTTATTTACAGGATTACTTTTACAAGAAGAAGTAAGTTCTGCTTAAGCCCTCAGGCCTGTTGGTACTGGTACTTATCTGTGGATTCTGTCACCTGAACTGGATGAAAGTATGGAAAGGATGCCTGTCCAGCGCAGGCTACTTACTTAGCAAGGCCGGTAAGTAACTTAAGCAGGTGGGTCTTTTAGCTGGGTGGACTGGGACAATGCAGATGAAGTGTCTTGTCCAAGGACTTGGCCTGGCAGACAGGTCTACATATTGGTAGCTTTATCCCGCTGATCTACCTCTTTACAAACTATCGTTCAAAACTAGTAAATCAGTTATTACTTCTGTTTTTTACTAAACAGTTGCAGTTTAAGGAGAAAGGAGCCCAGCCTTTTTCATGCTCTATTATTGTTGTAAAAATCCCTTTTGTTTTTTGGCTTCTAGGGCAACGTAAAGCAAAAAAAATTGCTGGTTGGAGAGTATCTTTTACCTAATTGCTAAAGGGAGAGTCAGTCAGCCAAAACAAACCCATCCATATATCACATTTAGGACTGGCTTCCAGGGGGAAAAAAATCATTTGCATGACGAAAAATTTAACAATTTATGTTTCAAGAAGATAAAGGGAACATCAGTGTTGGATGTAAATTATGCCTTTCAGCTGTAAACAAACCAACAACATCAAAGGACTTCAAATATCAACATCTATGTTTGAGAAAACATGCAGGTGAAACTAGCAGCTAGCTGGCTGTAGCTTACAGAATCCCAATGTTAAAGCTAGCATTAGTAAGCTGTAAGTTGGTACCAGACTTCAGCCAAGGCAAAGGAGTCGGTATTGTGTTCTGCGATCACCTGATTTTTAGTCAGGATTCTGACATTTTGCTGATTGGTTGATCCATTCCGCTCTCTGATTGGCTGTCTGATTGATAAACTCCCACCCCCGAAATTTTCTTTGTAATTAGTTTCTCCCACTTTTCAACTTGTCTGTCATCTCAGTCATCCAGGTAGAATAAATCAAAACAAAGTTGAAAATAGGTCATCTGGACTAGGGTTTAAGGTTGAAGACATTTCGTCTCTTATCCAAGACACTTTGTCAGTTCTTTTCAACTTGTTTCTCTCACTTTCAGAACTGGGACCGTTGCGCCACAGCCAATCACAGAGCTTGATGTGATGGCCAATGGTGGCAGGCGCTACAATTGGACCAATCACAGCCATGTTCACAAAAACACGC
>CABFOU010123483.1:0-11149 GCA_900660325.1 Opsanus beta
ATTTTGGACAACAGCACCAACAGTGGGTGCTTTTAACTCTGGGCTCAACTTAGCCAGTATAGAAATGCAAAACATCACACAGTGCAAGTGGCAGCACGGTGGCTTAGTGGTTAGCACTGTTGCCTCACAGCAAGAAGGTCATGGGATCGATTCCCACCTGTGGCCTTTCTGTGTGGAGTTTGCATGTTCTCCCCGTGTTTGCGTGGGTTTCCTCCGGGTGCTCCGGTTTCCTCCCACATCTGAAGACATGCAGGTTAGGTGGATTGGAGACTTAAAATTGTCCAGGTCTCCCCTGCAAAAGAGATCTTTGATCTCAGTGGGACTAACCTGGTTAAATAAAGGTAAATAAATAAGTGTCACTGCCAGTTTCCAATGGCTGTGAGTATCATGGGAGGGTCCCCAGCACCCACGTTCTTTATAGATCAAATAAACATGAGCTCACCTGTGTGCCTATGGGTGCATTGGCCTTAGAATGGCTTTTAACAAAATTATAGTAAAAAACCAATGGTAAAATACTAAATTTTAATAATTCTGGTATCATATTTTGTGTTGGTTTTCTTCCTCTGTGGGTTCATAGGCTGGGATGGTGAGGCTGTCTGTGCTTCCTATGCTTGGTGGGATGCTTCACCTCAGGGAGCTGTGGTAGATAACTGATGGTCCTGCTAGCACACATTGATGCTTTGCTCTTAGAAACCTTTTCTTGCCAGAAAACCTCTCACTTCTGAGTTCGGCATCTAAATAGCAATGTGCCAGTTGGTGGTGCACCTGTCTCTTAAAGGCAATGGCAGGTGACACTCTGGTTGCCCAATACACACCCATTGACTAACTAAGTGACCAAATACAACCCCTTTGCGCCTTACTTTGTTGTTGGACATGCCCCAAATATTTATGCTATGCACTTTCAACCATGTGACCATCAAGATAGGGCCAATGCAGCTCACACTCAAGAACCTTGGACAAGGTGCCTTTCAACCAGTTCACACTCTACTGACAACACAAACCAACCTCACAGTCACCCCCCTTTAACAGACAAAACACAAAATATACCCACATAACTGATCCAAAGGAAGTAATGACACCATATTAAATTCACACAGGTCTAAACTAACACGATGACAAAAAGCGTGGAACAAACTAAATGAAACATCACCCTGTGGATGTATGAACACAAATTACATTTTTTTTCCCCCACCAAGATAGGTGCCAGGCTCCAATTTCAGCAGGTATAATTTTCTCCTGCACCATCTCTTCAAACAGGTGGCTGTGCAATCAACCTTTTCATTTGCATCTTTTGCAGCCAAACTGCTGCTCTTTCAGGAAAACCTTTTTTTTTTTTTTCTTTTCCATTTTGGCTTGTTTTGTAAGGAGACCTAATCACTAAATTTCCACCCCTTCATGCAGAATCCTACACTACACAGTGCCTGAAATGAATTTTAAAAACAGGGTACTGAGGTGAAAATGGGTCAGCGCTCTGTGACTGCGTCGCTCGCTGCGCCGTCTCTGGATTGCATTTTGGATCAACTCACAAAAGCCGAATCTCAGTTCAAACGGAAACGGAGATCAATCTGAATTGCTTTGCTGGTTTGTACAAAAACAAACACAACTCAGATCCCGCAGTCTCAAAGGGGCTGAACGAGGTTTACACCACCAAATGTTAATGCAGCAAATGTTACGACAAACCGGCACACATCGTGAGGACGACACGGTGCTACTGTGATGGGGAAAAGCTCCACACTGCACATGTATATTAACAATGTGGAGCTGATTGCTAGACTGACACAACAGTTGAGATGCAGTTTTGAGGAGTGTTTGTTTTGCAATGTTGAAGCCTACGTGGTACTGCAGCTGTTGGAAATGAATTAATACAGCAGTCGATCATTTGACTTCTTTTCAAAAGCAGCTGCAAATCCTGTGCTGACCACGAAGATTTTGAATTGAAGGTATTTAATCATTTTCAGTAGCTCAATAAGAAAAATATGGCAAATTGTGACTGATTTGCTTTTGCTCTGTTTCACTTGAAGTGTTCTGATGATTTGTCTACTTTAGACCTGATCCCCATGAAAACTGGGCACACACTGTGCGATTACTGTCCGATTTTGAGACGAATTCTGAGTTGTACGACAATTATTTTAATTTTTTAGATTTTGGAGTCGGGCTGAATTTCAGCTTTGTCGTGCATTGTTTGCCGTGCGGTGTACAGGAGGTAATGAGAGGAGATTAACCTTTCCTAACCAGCAATCAGATGGTTGGAAGAATTTCAGTCGGGATGTAACGATACACTAGCTCCAGGATACGATACATCACGATACACCTATCACGATACATAATCACATCACTGTTTCCAATAATTATATAGAAAGTAATCTGTGGTGAATCTTTAACTTTAAAGAAAAATTATTCTGAAGGATAAATTGTCATCCTTGATGTTCCTACTTGTATGTTTTATAAATCATTTATGGTTCTTCTGTAAGAGCTCATCATTTCTTTTGTGCAGTAGTTGACTTTTCATGGTGTCATGAAACAAATCTTTAAAAAAAAATAAAAATTATTCGATATGGGCTTCACGATACATCGTTACACCCCTAAATATGAGATGTCAGAAATTTAGGTTGCCCTTCCCGAGCATATTGCACAGTTGAAGCAGAGCCACGCAACAATTCCACTAAACTGTTTTTGTGTCCTTGTTCAGATTAAGCTACTTTCTTCTTGGTAAGCATTCTCTGAAGCAGCCGTACAGTTTGAGGTTCAGGGGGTCCCACGTGGTTATTTCATGCGTATAGAGTAAGCAATCAACTTACGGCTGACTGACGGATGGTACAGTTTGAACACAAATTGTGAGATTTGGCTTTATACCGAATGTGATTATCTCATACAGTTCAAGTAGGAATTCAACAAAACCATTGCTAAAATCACAGTAGATGCTCAACTTAAGGACAGAACAGGTTGGGTTCTTTCACACTACTTCAAAAACTGGTTTAAACAATCCAGTCTTTGTGTTAGAAAAGCGTTTTTAGCTTTAAACCGATCGACAGCAAGGATGGACTTTAAACTGTTTTCAAACCAGATATTGGTCATGTGCAACTGGATTGAAGCAGCTATAAAGGTACACTGACTTAAGATGAAGTGTAATTGGCTAACTGCTTGGAACACTGGCGAACCAAATGCAGTGAAGCGTGACTTTGTTGAAAAATAATGCAAGAACAATTTTCCTGTGATGTTTTCTGGGTGAGGCCGAGAACTGTTTGAAGTACCCTCTTAGCTTGGTTTGACAAAACTTATATCGATCTCAAAATACAAGTCATCTTCATCCCTACAATCTTACAGAAGATGGAAGTAAACAGTGTCCAAATTTTTTGGCAGCTTTCATTTTTTTTAGCTTGTCATGACGTTCAATTAAATTTTAAAAGCTCCTGCGCTGCTGAAGTATAAATCACTCCGGTACAGTTTGTGATCAGGATACTACAAATACATTCCTTTATTTGTAAGTGTTGACTTATTACTCAGATGGTCACCAACCTAGCTATCAAGCTAACTAACCAACTAACTAACCTTGCTTGGTCAATATGCCTGAAAGCCAGTTGGCTTGACAAATGGAAGAAGTTGAACTTGCCTCCCACAATGCATTGCGTGCCACAGCAACAAGTGTAAAAGCTAAAACAAAGCGCTGTTCAGTATGGCTCTGAAGGCACGTGACATTCCTGTAGTTTAATAATGCTCAAAAACCGTTGCACCAACAGTTCCGCAAAAAGGGAAGAGCTCTTATTTTGCTCGTTTCTGATGCAAATGAGCCAGAAAGAACAGAGAAATGGATCCAGGCGACTGACAATGGTGCTACTCCAGCTAGCATAAAACTATGAAGGTCCACATCAGATTATCACAACATTTGGTTCTTACTGATTTGCATTCCACCTCTGCAACTGTAGTGTCAGTGACAGGGCAATGGGTCACACTACTCGTGAAATACTAACGTGGATCCCAAAACAGTCCATCTTTTCACTCGGGACAAAAAATGAAATTAAGTGGGGTAATACTGATTTACAACAGAAACACAGGCAAAGGCTAACAGGATATATAATGTTACTGGACGTTGCAAGCTAAAAATACTCATTAAACCGCATCCTGTCATGAATGAACAAGCAAAAATGACATTACAACTGTCCGCCGATTTATTTTGTTTGGTTGTCCCAAGTGAAAAGATGCCCCCAAAACGCTGACAACCACAGCCCATTTTTAAAAAATGTTAAACTTCCTGTTTAACAATACAGTTTTGTACGAGTGAACCCTACGGTGTGTGCTTTATCCTCTTAACTATTATTTGTTATCTATAATGTACTCACCAAAGCAGCATCCAGTAGGACCGCTGCTGTACTGTAAGACCAAGAACCTGTCTGATGTAAAGATTGTGGTGTTGGGCGGGTTCTATGTAGGTCACTGTGACGACACGCTGTGACACAAATTATTTGAGCTATGTCTAAAAATCTCATAAAGGTGAGAGCTATTTGTTTGCTAGGCAAGATCACGTGAATGTGATGACACGCCGTCTTCGATCAGTGTGGAGCTGCCTGCAAAAGGAGGCCGCTGCACGCTTTTCTAAGCAAGTCAGGTATTTGTGAAATGTGTTGATCAGGACAAGTCAGGCTGTCACACAGTTAGTAACTTTACAATTTCACCTTGCAGTTGTGATGTTAGACATTTGGAAATGGTGATTTAGTTTTACACTGACAACATAATGGAGGTCCTGCTAGAAGCACTTATGGCACCAAACTAATAGTCCTGCCTGTTTCGCCAGATCACACCAATAAAAGTTCCACTGTCAATCCTGAATGCAACTGAAGCATTCCTCCAGTACTCCCGTTAACGTTGCTGTCCGCCCATTTTCAACATTTTATTTACTTTTTTGGCTGTAAACAAAACAGAAGAGGTGAACACTTTTAACCGTTCGGGCTCCGGCTGTTGAAGTGAACAACCAGTGAATGTGAATGACTTGTTTTAAAGCAAAGAAATAAAAACTAGGATTTGGCACTGGTCCCTTTGAAATGAGAGTAAAGTTCGTAGAAAATGGAAAACACAACAGGAGGAGAAAGCACAATGCAGACAAGTCATCAACTCACAATTATGAAGTCATTCAGTGTCGCAGTGCTACAGGGGTAAAAATCTAAAAGATAAAACGTGTTAATAAAAGAAAATCACAATAACCGAAGTGGCTCCAAGAGACGAAGCAGAAGACTACAAGTCGTCTTCTCTCAACTGACAAAATCTTCACAGCACTTAAAGGGTCTGAATGCGAGTAAGTCGTTTCCAGGAACTACGCAGCTCCTGTTCAGGAAAGTTCTGGGCAAAGTGTTTGGGATTTAGTACCAAAAGGTTTGTGCCAAAGGAGCGTACCCTGTTCATCACTATCTTATCAATAAAATGAGTCATAACTGCTACAGCGCCAAAGTGACTCTGAGATTTCGAGCGCTTCCTCAGATCTGTCGGGAACGCCGGCGTTTTGTTCGAGTGATGGCCGCGGGTGTCATGTCACCCCTGCAGAGGGCGTGGTCTCCTGGTTCTAACCGACGTTCACAACAGGTCGATCGTTTAAATGCTTGAGCTGACACTGAGGCACGGACATGCACACGCAGGCGTTATGAGGTCGTTTAGCTTTTGACACGGTGGAATTTAAAAGAAAAGAAGAAAAAAAAAATGTCAGCCTTTCCACCCTGAAGAGCCGACCTGTGTGCACAAAGCTACGACTCGCTCATGCAGAACAAATACATTCATAGGCTGGCTGTCCTCACATGAAGAAAGTAATTAAAAATAAAAAAACAAAAGGCCCCAGCAGATTAATCCTCTAGTCTGGGAACAGCACAGACTGAAACAAACCCTCTCTTCTCCGCTCTTATTGTCTAAATAAGTCACAGAGTGCAAGGAGAGCACTCGTCTCGGAGCTGTCGCACACTTTTCTCCTGGTCTGGGGGATAATTTGTGAATCAATAAGGCATCTCTGGCTCTGTCCATCTGCTCCCAACTCCTCAGAACTTTAAGACCTACAAGTCAGCCAGACGCTTTGCAAACAGGCGAGAATTCTCTGGTGGGAACGCTGGGAGGTAAGTGGCAGAAAGACGAGACACTGGCGGGGGTTAAGACAAGGCAAATGTTGGAGTCTGGCTCCCCCCACTGGCTGTAAATACAAAGGTCTCGCAATGCCGGGCGTCTAAAGAGCTGGGAATGTTTCTGTGATAAGACCCTTCAAAGCGACGTTTGGAGGGGCGGCAGGATGTGACGGTAGCAGCAGTAGCAGGATCAGAGCTTCAAAACAGGCAGAAAGTCCAGACACACTGGGAGCGTTTGAAAACCAGAATCCAGCACCGGCACAGCTCACTGTGAACAGGTTAAACTTTTGACTCCCTGTGTTCTGCCAGGATTCGGTTTGGGTTTTTGTCATTGGTGTTGTTGTTATACATCCCGATCTCAGACTAACGAAGCCCTTTATTTATTTTTTTTAAGTCTGTCCTTTCAGAGACACGGCTCCTCTTCGCTGTCTCTGGGACTAGAGGTTCAGTCTCGGGGCCACTAAGGCAAACTCGCGCAGAATATTTCGGGCCACGTCGACTTTGTTCTGAGCGATCGTCAGCGCCCGCTTGACGTCCTCGAAGGAGTAACCCTCCCCCATCAGCTTGGCGATCTTGGCGTCTAGGGTCTCGCTAGCTGAGTGCAGGCTGTGGGGTTTGCCGGGCTGAATGTCGGGAGGAATTTTCCTGGGCAGTGGTTTGGGTGGTCTGGCGGGGGCCTGCAAACAATCCATCGATACTGGGATGGATTGAAAAAGAGAAACCAAGTCAGTGGAAAAAGTGATGGAAAAAAAAACAGCAGAAACCTGAGAGTGTCATTAGCAGTCAAAGAGTTACAGAGAAGATTGTAGACTAAATGCAGGCTTGACATATTTTCAAATCCTTCCATCTCAGCCCTCTGTTATTAAATAATCAGCGTCTTTCAAAGCGAGAAAGCAGACATTACAGTTTGATGTGCCACACCATAATGGATGAAACGACAGAAACGCTAAAAAAGGTGGTTTTTACAGAGGATGTCTGCTCCAAGTTAAATACCACACATTTTACGAAAAAGGCCATTTAAACAGAAATAATTAAGCTGTTGTTGTTTGTTACAGTTTAACAGTAACTTTGGACAAAGGAAACAACTGCTCAGGACTTTCTCAACTTAAACCCACAAGCGCACAGACGAACTTTTCAGCGGGCTGTTTTTTGTTTTTTTTTGAGAGTATCTTTTCAACCAAAAACCTTTCTTCCTCGTCTTCACAGAAGGATCCTGAGCTATTTCAATTTCAAAAGCTCAGACTTTTTCCAGATGTCTGTGAATTGGTGATTTTGACGTGTTCAGTCAGAATATGGAAGGTGACTGAAGGTCTAAACAGCGCAGTGAACATGTAATATTATGTATACTACAAAAGACAAAAACTGGACTTCAACCAGATCGAGCTCAGAAATGAGAACTTGACCCAAACTGAGTAATCTTACTAACTCGCTATTATGCAACTTTGGCACGGATGGTTTTAAGATCATGAGCAGAGATGTCAGATGTGATAATTGACCTTGAGCTGAGTCACTGTTAGATTAAGTCATTAAAAAGGTACCGTCACAATTACATAAAAAAACAAAAAATCAAACCTAAACTAAAAAATCCTGAAGTCCAAATCTTTGCCGCAGGGAATCTTTTACTACACTGAACAGTGCGCACACAATTTTTGACATGTAACATCTATTTTCTTGTCATTTTTTTTATTATTCTTTTATTGTGATTTAATTTGTGATTTCACACAAATTATATTCCTTCCTTGTATTAAGTGGGAACATACAATCACCTTCCTACATGAAAATGATGAAGGTGAAGAGGCTGTTCAGGTCTGTGTGCCCTCATTGATCTTTGCACACATTCCAAATGCACAGAGCGGCGCATCTTCTCCCAATCGTCTTTAGTTGAATGACTGAAACGTGGCCGAAACAGCATCAAGGTAGCAGCTAGGAATTTTATTTCATAGTGCAGACAAATTAGTCAATAAATCCTATACAGGCCTTGAGGCTGGTTGGTCCCGGTGCTTATCCCAGGGCCATGGGCATCTAAGACTTCCCTGGATGGGACGCCAGTCCATCCCAGGTTACTTCCCCAGCCACAGTTGGTATCCAGTTACAGCTGGGTGGACTGAAACAACGCAGATGAAGTGTGTTGTTCGAAGGACACAGACAGGTAGTGCGAGCAGGCATGAAACCCAGGTCTACATATTGGTAACGCAACACCTTATCCCACTGAGCTACCTGTTCTTGCCTTGCAAAATATTTATTGGCATAATTGGAGTTGTAGCTCTCGAAAATTTGAAAGCTGCACTCTTTCAAATTCTGATTTTACGAAAAGACAGTGGGGCCTAATTCTTAGTATTAATTCTTCGTTGGTTGGTTTTCCATGTGGCTTCCCCCAGTTTGGTGCTCGGGGTTGACGTAGCAGATCCTGCATGCACCTGCATTCTGATTTGGTACAAGTTTTGAGTCAGATGCCCTTTCTGACATAACTCCAGACGTACGTGGCAATTAGGGCTTGGGTGACCATGAAATAGGGGCAAGAGTATTATCGCTGTTCCACCACGCCCCCTTCTTAGTATCAATTATTAGTATATTAGTCATAACAATTTTTGTTTATTCCGACTTAGTCCAAGTTTCTACATGTTGTATAAGTTCTTCCTGTTGTTGTGGATGACCACAGCACCCTTTGTAGAACACTAATGTTTGGAAGTAATAGTTGCAGTCCTACCTGAACTTTAACAAGCCTGAATTACGACTTTTCAACCAGGTGGAAAAGGCAGTTGTGTTGTCACCCAAGTCTTTTTGCTAGTTTGTTATCAAGACTACTCAACAACTGAAACAATTTGTCATGAAATTTCAGAAGGTTGGGTTTGACCTGGAAAAGAAACAACTACATTTATCAAAATTTGCCGTATCAATACAATCAATTTTCTCATGAAATGCAGTGAAAAGCTTTGGCCTAGCCTTGAATTTAGAAGCAGAGTGACATGAAATGGTGGAGACAGGACTTTTTTCTTTTTTTTTTTTTAAGAAAGGAGGAAAAAATGTGTAAAATGAGGAGCACTGCTACATTTTCATAAACCTTCCCAAAAGAGATGGGAAACATGAAGATATTTCAAACAAAAACAAAAATGTGGGTTCTGGACAGTCACTCTCTGGTGTGGCTTTCTACGTATAACAATAGTTTTGTGCACATTAGGCAGACTCTAAAAGTAGTAGCGGTGCCCACAGTTTATCTTGTGTTTTGTTGCTGTGCAGAGGATGATCTGACGCTCTACCTTGACTGGATGGTAAGTGGTCATACTCCAGGCAGCCTCTGGAGAGGCCTTTAACATTTTCTCCAGCTTGTCGTCTGAGTGGAGGCAAAGGAGCAGCGCTGTTCAGCATGTCAAACACCGCGTCTAGACCACAGACGACAGCAAAAAAAAACAAAAAAAAACACAACAAAACAAGCCCACGATGTTACATTTTCCATGATTTCATGAGCGACTTACTTCATGGTGAGGAAAAATAAATTAGTTGTAACACCACAGCCACGCTTTGCTCCATGCATGCTGCTCTAAATCTGCATATTTTGGATGTTGTGAATTTGCCGGCTTACCGGGGGTCAACAACAATTGCTCGTGTCCAGAGGAAGGCCTGTGAGGTCGGGCGATGACGGATGAGGACGATGTGGAGGATGAAGAGGAGGTGAGATCAGAGAAACTATGCCGCACTGGTGGAGGAGGAGGAGGAGGAGGCGGCGGCTGAGAAGGAGGGCGGCTGTTGAAGAGGTCTTCTAATGCGCACAAACAACAGAAACCACAAATTCAAGAGAATGAGCCACCTGCTCAGAATCTGCTGATTTTATTTCCTACTGCGCCAGCTGCTGGATACAAGATGAAGCGCAGCTGACGCACTGCCCCTAAAAGGAGACGCCACTGAGGAGGTGCAGGAAGTCTGGCGGAATATTTTATTGGGTCAAATATACAAAAGTTCAGGATTTATCATGATGTGAAACTGATAATATTATTAAAATTACTGATTCATGTCAGTCACACAGTCTGATGATGTGTTTGAGGAATGTGTAAAAACAGCAACGCTTCATGGTTTGAAAACCAAATGATTCAAGTTCAAAAATTGTGCATCTGTCCAAAGTCATAAATAAACCAGATTAGTGAGCACTTTGTAAACCGTTTCACTTAAACTGCTATGAAAATTAATAATAATTATTATTATTATTATTATAGGGAAGACAAGTGCTGCCTGGGGGTGGGCTACCTTGGGGAGGCAGTAGAATGTCATAGTCCGAGGGTGTCTTGTTGGTGCTCAGGGGGCAGAGGGCACTATGTGATGCTCCCGGGACCAACACTCTGACTGACTCAGAAAGCCCACCTGAGAACATGAGAAGAATTCACTCTGAAGACCTTCCTCCAGAAATGGTGGCATAAGCGACATTTCCACAGAAAATATCTATATATACATATTATTTTTTTTTTAAAAACAGTGTATATTTAAACTTAATATCCAAAATCTGTGTAACTGTGTACCTGAACCGCTTAGAATACCTCTGAGCAAACCCTGGCAAAAAAACAAACGTTTCCTGAATGAAATTCTGACTATAAGAATTTCTGACAGGTCCACCTGAAAACTAGAAAAGTACTCGGAGAGCGCAGACCTCCGCCAAGGAGCTCATTTCACCACATATTGAGAGTTTCACTTAAAATGACATACTAATGCTCACACATGAGATATTGTGTCATATATGTGAGCTAAAAAGTCATAGAAAAATGAAAAAAATTAATTTATATTAATTTATTCGTCATATTCAAAAGTTATATAACAATAGGTTACAACATGGGCCTATCTCGCAATGATAAAGAATCCTTCAAAAATTCCTTGATCCAGATGGTGATCTGGATCACCACAAAAATGCTGTTATTAGTTCTTTGTACCAGTATCTGTTGTGTCTGCGAAGTAGAAGCGAATCGGATATGATTTGTATTTTTAATTGATTTTTCAATCCGTAAATAGGATTTCCATTGTTAAATTTTTAATTTTTTTCCTGACGTCCGATCCAGAAGAAAATTGAGACA
>CABFOU010123576.1:0-10990 GCA_900660325.1 Opsanus beta
CAATTGGTTTAGTCCATTTAGTTAAGTGTCATGTTGTGAGGCACCATAAGTCATAATGGTAGTGATTCAGTTGACTTTCATCACTATCACGCTGTGTGGGGCGTGTTCAAAAATAAATATTTCAGTTTGTGCTGTCCCGCTTGTGATTTAGTGGTTAGCGTTAGCTTCTGCTAAATTATTTAACCTTTTATCGGTTTAGCGTTAGCGAAGCTAACTTTTCAGTTAGCGGATTAATGGTTATCGAAGCTATCTTTTTGGTTAGCTGTGCCCACCTCTGGCCGTGATGGAGACCTGCACCAAATTTAATACACCATAGACCATAACATTCTGTACATTATCTTGTTGCATTAAAATTATCAACTTTAACTTGCCTTCTGAGTCCTTCAGGTAGAAATAGCCGATACCTGTCGACACCAACATACGACAAATCCTAGGTGGTTTATGAGTTTCATGTCCGGATGCAAAGTCTGTTCTTTCATTGACTTCATGGCTATAGCATTACTTCATTATATATAGGCAGAGTTTTACGATGGTTCCATCCCAAGGTTTGATTGTTGTCAGAAGGAGGTTGTTCTAAAAATGAGGCAAAACAGAGTTTTTAGACTTTATCCCCAAATCTATGCAACGGTGGTTTATTTGCATCTCTGCGATCAACACTTTTAAAGCTGAATTGATAGTAATACTGTTGCCATTTATAGATAATAAAAGCATTTTTAAACATTTATTTTCAATAAACTCATGTTGTCCTTGTATTTCAGACTAACAGCACAGGATGCTTCCATTTAATCCAAAGTGTTGCTCTCCTTCCAGAAACTGCATTATGGCAGTTGTTCTGGAAGATCAGAGAATTGTGAGGATTTATGTTACATTTTTATATCTCAATAGCAACACAGAAAACATTTCCTGCATAAAATTACTGCAGCTAAAATACTTTTTTCTCCCACACATGTACACCTACTGGAAGGCATGTATCCTACTGATATGTTTCACTCATTTCAACAAATTTGCCATACACACCTGCTATTTAATATTTCACACCTATTACTGAATCCACGCTTTTTCTTTTCTTCTCTGTGGATCTCAGTTCTACCACACACACTTCACAGGGTTCCATTAAACCACACTCTTCACATTTATTGCTGCCTACACACACACACACACACCTCAGAGCAGTGCACACAACCCGCATCGCTGTCAATCCATTCCTCATCATCCCCACTCAACGCTTGGATATTGGACTAATGGGTCTAATGGCACACCCACTGCTATTGCAAGGATTACCGGATGGATTGAAATAAAGGACGGGTTGAGAATGAACCGGTACAGAGGGGAGTAAGACGGAGACGGAGGAACAAAAACAGATGGTGAGATGTAGAGAAGAAGACAGACTGAAGAAACTGACATACTGAGCGAGAGCTACGATGACAGGATCAGACTGACAGGAAGCACAGGCAGAAATGGAAATGTGAAAGTGCATTTCACTGCATCACCCGGCGCTGTTTAGTTGTCAGCACCCGTGGTGTAATAGCAACACATCAGGATCATTTCACTGTGGCATTTTTGTTCTTTGTGGATGTGTCTAAACTCAAAAGTGAGTGAAAACAAAAGGAAGCGAAAAACGAAAACACTCGACTGGTTGGATTCCAACGTTCAAAACTGTGTCTCCCCAGAGCTAGAAGGATTTAAGTGCATTCTTCCCACATGATACTGTTCTGACGCCGAAATACTGCCTTCAGGATGGGAACGGTTTCTCCATCTGACTTTTATTTTCATAGACTTACAAAAGTTGATAGTTTTTTGTCTGGTGGAGATTAAAAGTCAATTCAGCTTCACATAAAGTGAAACTTGTATTATAGCGGAGGGTCCCAGATGAGAACGCAGGGTCCCCCTGAGGGATGCAAAGACCTTATGGGGAGTGAAAGTGAATAAATGGTAGAAAATGTGAAGTTCAACAAAAATTCAGCAAATCTGATTTCCATGAGAACAATAAGATGCTAGAAAGGCCAGGGGAGAAAATGTGTCTAGAGGCAGAGGAGGTGGAGGTGAGGGTCAGAACACTGGTACAATGACTGGTAAAGGAACAGAGCTGGCTGATGTGTTGAAGAAGGGAAACACAAACGTACTATGCGTACAAGAAACCCCAGCGGAATGGAAGTAAGCCCAGGAACATTGAAGGTGGGTTCAAACTGTTCCACCATCGATATTGGATCTTCCTGAAAAAAAAAAAAAGAGTATATCAAGAATGTCTTGAAAATGAAGATTGCTTTGATAAAATGATGTGTGAAGCTAGAAATTGAAGAGGGCATGATGAATGTCATCAGTACATATGCTTCACAAGTTGCATGTAAGATGGAGGAAAAACAACGTTTCCAGCACGAGTTAGATGTGGTGGTATAGTGTACCCAAGGAAGAAAGAGTGGTGACTGGAGTGGACTTCAGTGGGTGTGTTGGAAAAGGGAAATGGTGATGTGACTTGCCAACACCATGTCTTTTCATGTCACAGTCCCGAACGATTGATCTATGGAAGTGTTCCACAGAATTAATGCTCCACAGCACAAAATAGATATCAGGTGCACCGTTTGCATTAAACTGATGACGTTCTAAAAAAGACACGATACTGGGTTGGTTGGATGGGTAGGTGTGATGTCAAAGAGAAGAAAGTGGGGAACCAAGGATCAGATAATGGAAGTCGAAGGAAGACAGTTGTGTGAAATTAAGGGAGAAGGCAAGATAGAAACTGGGGGATATTAAAGAGATGTTGTAGAACTGGGCAACAGCTGCTTAAAGTGGTAAGAAAGACCACTAGTATGGTATTAGGTAGGACATCTGAACAGAGGAAGGAAGACAAGGAGACTTGGTGGTGGAATGAGGAATCACTGGAATCTATAAGAAGCAACTGGATGGTGAAAACAACTTGAATATTCAGAAAGATGAAGAAACTAATGCAGCATGAGTTAAAGAAAGAGATGGCAGATGGCGAGGGAAAAGGCGTGTAGCAAGCTGTATGTGAAGCTGATTGTTAAAAAAGGACAAAAGGACCAGACAGACGGACAAGCTGGAACGGATGTGCAGCAGGTTAGGTGCTCTGCACCCTTTGTAGCTTGCAGTGGTGATTGACAGGTTGACAGACAAGATTAGACATGGTTCTCCATGGATTATGATGTTTGGGGATGACAATGTGATCTGCAAGGATAGAAGGGAGGAAAGGTGGATGGAGGACAATGTGCACTGCAGAGAAGTGGACTTAAAATAGGCGCAAAACAGAGTGCATGCATGTGAATGAGAGGGAGAGTGAAAGAATGGTGCGGTTGCAAGAGTTTCAGCTTTATTTAGAAAAATGTAAGTGTTTTTGTTTAAAAATTTAAATTGTTTATTGTAGAATGGAGATTGGGAATCAGTTGCACTGTGAGGGACCTCCAGTTACGAAATTTGGCCACACGGTGCCTTTCTCTGGGCATGTTCCAGGATGCAGGTGCCTCAGTGTTGAGGACCCCAGCGGCTGGAGAACGCCAAAGGGGCGCCCATGTACCACCTGGCTGTGGCAGATAAATGGCTACCATCAAGAGGTGAGGATGGACTGGTTGTCTGCCTGGGTAGTTGCCATCCAGAACCTGAGGCAGGTCTGTAGCGTGGTGGACGCAGTGACACACAGAACCAATGCATGATCCCACACCTGGAGGCAGATTTTTTTTTTTTTTTTAATTCATTCATTCATTTATTTATGTATTTATTTTTGGCTTCCAAAGGAGGATACATTATTGGAAATGTTGACATTTATTAAACAAATACATTTCTACATTTGAGTAAACTTCACAGCTAATGTCTCCTGTTGTTGTACGATTTAGCACGTGGTAATTACCTTGGGGAATGTGAAAAAAATAATAAGAACAACAAAAAAAATAAATAAATAAACATGACTACTTGTGCCTCAGTGGTATAGTAATGGAACCAAGACATTTTATGAGATGTTTTCAGAGAGCAAATTGAAATCACCGAGCTCTATTTCTGCTAACGGAATAGATTGTTTCTCCACTCATGTATACAGGAAATAAATGTGTTTATTTGGTGAACCTGAGCCCTGATTACTTTTCTCTTCCAAAAATAAAACATTCTCCAATTCTACAATGTGTCAATGCAGAGTCAGAATGTAATAATAAATTGTTTTTCCGTCGCCGGCTAGCCTTCATTAAAGCGTATTAAATATTCCAAGAAGACATGCATGAATCAAACTACCACAAACAGGAAGCAGCTGCAGCAGCATCAGATTTAAAAAAAAAAAAAAAAGTCATTAAAATGTCATTAAAGTCACATTTTAAAATGTCAATAAGAATAACAGATGGGTTTACATTTATACAGATTGTCAAGATCTATAAGCCAAACCACTATGAACTGTAGTTTGCGAGGGTCCATGACCGTTTGGTTTGAAGAGTACCCCCACCTACCATGTAGTGACAACATCACAATGGCACTGCCACAACGCCTTTACTACACTGTAGCAGCACAAAAAGAACAGCACCACGGCCTCATCTAGACATGACACAACCTCACCAAGAATCACTCCCAACTGTCACAAATGCATTACAATGCCAGTACGACATGCCACAATGTGCAAGTACATCAAGACGACAATGCCACTACCCCATCTAGACAAAGAGTCACTACCAAAGGTCAGAAAGTCAATACGAAATGTCATGAGTACATTACGAAGTGGGTACAATACGTCAGCAAGACACTGCCGCAACCTCATCTAGACCTGACAAAACGTCCAAACAAATTACTACTAATTGTCAAAAAGTCAATACAAAATGTGATAAATACATCTTAGTTGAACAACCCATGTAGAAGAAGCATATTTATTGCAATAACAGCATGTAGTTTTGGGTTTGGCATAGAGGGTCAGATCACATCACTCCCCTCTGCTTGTAGTATAAGGGACTGATGTTAAATACAAACTTGTAGGTGGATGCTGGGGTGGAGGTGGGGCGGGGCAGCAGCAATGATGTGAGCCAGCAGGCAGCACTGACAGGCAGAGGGGGAGCTGGGAGATTGTTGCATGTTAAATAGCCCGCCCAATCACAGGGAGTGTTTTAGAAGATCACGTAAACGGGTTTTAGTAGAAGGTATGAGGTATGTTAGTCTATATGTACCACGCAGCCGGAAGTGCCGGAAGTGGCTCATGAGTTGGCTTCATTATAATGCCAGTACATTATAAGACACAACTACACAATGTGTAAATACACTGTAAATATGACGTCATCCCAAGTCAGCTACACCTTGCACACCGTGGGGGGAAAGCACATCAAAATCTCCTATAATTACAAGCCACACATGAAGCATTTTCATCATACCTGCTGTCGTGATCTTGACTGTGTCCCGATGGTTTCCGCATGGTGTCTGGTGGGTTTTGTACACATGACATGACAGTATCTTGCTGGTTCATGACCATTTGTTTTCATAATGCATCGCCAAGAAAACTCAGGATTCAGCAAGATGCTTTCATGAAACCATCGAGACATCGAGGGGACGGACCGATAAATCATCGCAACGTGACACAAAACATGAACATTTTAAAAACACATAATGGCACACTGAAAAAAAGAACCAACTTGTTTCAATTGGTAACACCTGAATGAATTAAGTTGGTTGAACTCAAGTTAATAACTTAGATCAACTCTAATTTACAAACTTAAGCTCAAACAACTTAATTCATTTAGATGTTACCAATTGAAACAATTCATTTAAGTTGGTTCAACTAATCTCTTTTTTTCAGTGCATGTTTTTGGCTCCCTGGGCCCATGACAGTGCTTCGTGACGTACCACAACGTGGTGTCCGACATAAGCAAGACGACAACAAGACTCACCGAGTCTTAGCTCAGCATGCGTCGGGTTAAACATAATGAATTTGGAATCCCCCTTAAATGCACCGAACCTTACGCCTTTTAGTGAATGAATTATTCATACGCATCTGACTTCATTGCAACACAGGTCGACACAACGCTGAACAGTTTATCTCACTTTTTCTGACATAAAGAAAGGATGAATGCTCGCGCCTAAATGGCAAAATAATAGAACCCAAAACATTTCATGAGACGTTATCAGAAGGCAAATTGAAATCACAGAGCTGTATTTCTGCTAATGGAATAGATTGTTTATCCACTCATGTGTACGAGAAATAAATGTGTTTATTTGGTGAACCTGAGCCTGGATTCCATTTCCCTTAAAAAAATAAAAAAATAAATAAATAAAACTACATTCTCCAATTCTAAAATGTGTCAGTGCAAACTCAGAATTTAATTATAAACTGTCTCTTTCCGTCGCCTGCTCTCCTTCATTAAAGCTTATTAAATCTTCCAAAAAGAAAAAGACATGCATGAGCCAAATGAACCAAACTACCGCAAACAGAAAACATCTGCAGCAGCATTTGATTATTTTTAAACATAGAACATTTTAAAAAGTCAATGGGAACAACAGTTAAATGCACCAAATCTCACACAAATGCCTTTTAGTGAATGAATTATTCATGCACAGCTGACTGCACTGCAAAAAAAAGGCAAACACAACACTATATATTTTTTCCTCAATCTCATTCGAGTGCTTTTTCTCTTTTCCGCCATAAACCTTTCAAGATAAGGTTTCAGCTTTCTACTAATCAGCAAATGTTGGATCCCTTTAATTAGCCATGGCCTCTCTGTTTCATTCTGATCTCTATGTGTGTCTACTCAACATCCGTCCATATTAATGAACATATCAGCGTCAGCAACTATGAAAAAACAGGGCAATTAATTAAGTATGTCTAATTAAAATGTGTTTTCCATGTAACACTTTGAAGGCAGTTGGTTAAAGAGGTTTCTAAAGGGTTGATAGTTTGAGTCTATGTGGCCACTTTAGTTTTTCAGTTTCTGCATATAACGCTGTGTAACACGATTTTTGTTCCTGGCAAATAACAACTACATTTATTGCAAAACTATAGAAAAAGCCCATTTTTTCATGCCAAATTTTGGTTTCCTGGGCTGCACAGCAACTTTTACCCCCTCAAAACAGCTATTTATGACAATGTTCTGACATTGTCACAGTCAAACAAAAATATGTATTATGTTTGAAATGATGTTTGAACCCTTTTGACATGATCACAAAAAGAACATATGATGACCACAACTCTGACAAATGGACTTAACTTACCAGAAATTAGTAGTGACACTCAGTGAATGCGAAAACTGGTTCATTTGCAATTCCATTGTCCTGACCACCAAACCAAAGTTTGGAGGTCAAGACCACTCTTTCCTCTTTTGATTGGATGTGAAGAAATGGGAAATTATGGTTTTAACCCAGGAACAAGATAAAAGTGAAAATTTGATACGTAGTGTAATTGAATTTCTGCATTTTTGTTTTTGTGTCCCCGCATTGTCCTGCAGCGCTTCATTAATTTTTATTTTTTTGATCCTCCCCAGTAAATATTCAGTAGCAGTCGTGTCGGTTCAGCTTCAGTCTGGGGAGACGCGTGGAATAATAGAGTGAAAGGTTAGCTCGTGGAGCAGTGAGAGGCATGTACGACTTGAGTCACTGCTTTAAATTACTGGTATTCATCAACTTAAGTGATGAGTCTGCATGATGAATGGTCTCTCATTAATATCATTATGCTATTAGACCGCACCTCCCTCACTCTGCTCCAGCAAGAATACATGTAAAGCTCCCATCCTCGGGTAATATGTGGCTCTTATTTGCATGATTGTAGTTAAATAGAGTTTTTCCTTCTTTCCGTGAGTCTGCCTCTGTCCAGTCGAACAGAGGTGTGCATTGTGTGTCTCGTCCCCTCTGACTCCTCAAATGCAAACACGCAGAGGCTAATATACCCATCACTGTGGATTTATCCTCCACAATATAACCCATGGACCTCTGTAGCTACACATGTCCTCCTGGTGGAGAACTCAAAGCAGATGCTCTTGAACTCTTGCTGCCCGCAGGCAGGATGATGCCTTATAATTATGGATATAAACAGATTGTGCACATGGTTTAACCTGCCATGGATGATGAATGGGAGTCCAGGCTGGATGCTGAAAATGGCAGTGGCAAAATAAAGTCCTTTTGGCCACATGGGGTCAACTGAACAAGGTGGATTTAATGAGAGGGGGGCATGCAAACAGCGTGGGTGTCCATCTGTTTGGTCTTACACAACAGCTACAAGGTCCAAGGCTGGTCAAAGCCAATAACACAACACAAAGAGTTCTTTTACAACCAAGACTGCTATGATAATGGGTGGATAGTAAAACAGCCAAACGACTGAAGGTGCCGTCATAAAATAGACCCTCAAAATTTAACTATCACACTGTTACAAATTAGCCACCAGCTGAGAGGACAAAATGCTCATCTGACGTGCACAAAGTGTAGGCCCTGGTACCTCTCTACATTGGCGCATTGTCGTGCTTGGAAATGATCTACTTGGCACTGAGGTGGTTGTACCACAGGGGGTGAAGCTCTGATTAGATTTCCTCCTGATGTCTTAGCCAAAAAATGCCAAGGGTGGTAAGTGGGGGGAGGGGTGATAGGTATGGCCTGGGTTAAGATTAGCTTTTGTCATAGTCAGCTACTGTTGATTTATTACAAATATTCGCACAACTGCATTAATATATTAGGTGGTTTGAAAAGTTACTACACCCACATGCTCATATTCCCCAATCGAAACTAGCTCCATCGCTGTAGTGCCGCTCTATCTCATTACAGTGAAGTGCCAACTTTAATGGGTAGTGTGAAGCAGCTAGAAATTATGGGTATCTCGTACTAGCCTGCAGTAGGTATTGTGTCAGCGGTCAGGCATGAAAGTGCTTTGCACCAAATGCTTTCAGTCTGTGAATAGGCACTGGTGCATATTTGCAGCACCGACAAGGAGCTGAATGGGCTTGGGTAGCTTTGGCAGCAAGTGGCCAAATACAGACATCCATTATTCATCCATCATACATTTGAGTATTGTGTTACATCTAAGACTGATCGAATCAATATGATGAAACTGTCACATGGTCATCCCACTGCTGGCTCCCACTTCCTCTCAAGTACTGATGCCAATAATAGTGGACTAAGATAGCTTCACATTTTCTTATGCCTGCCTGTCTGTTTACACATAAATCGCACACCTACGCAAACGATTGCCTTTGGCATGTTATGCGACGCAAGGGCTTTAACAGAGCATTGTAATTGGACACCTTGGTGATGACATCAAAATCCTCTGTGACAGCCCCGGAGGTCATGGAACAGGAACCTCTACTGCAGGCGTCATTCAGATTGGAATGTATCTACTCCCGTCTGGTAGAATGTCAACCATCCGTGTTGAGGATGACTAATTTGTATTGTTCAAGGTGGCATGACAGTAGATGTTATGACTGAGTACAACAGGGGCTTCAAATTTGGGCATTATATTTTGAAGGATCCATGCAAAGAAAACAATGTTCAGTTTTTTTTTTTGTTGTGATGTATTTGATCTGCAATGCTTTTCAAAGTTTGTGATGTTACGTAAGGTCTGGGAGCCTCCACCATACTACAGAATCACCTTGGATACTGGACGGCAACCACTTAGGTAGTCAACCACTATATCCCTATGGCTCAGAAATAACTAATCTGCTGCTGTCAGGTGAAACGTGAGTGTACCCTTGGCCTTCTACAGTTTCTTTAGTTCTCAACACTGATGCACCTGCGTGCTGGGTCACGCCCAGAGAAATGTGCTACATGGCTAAAATGTCATAGCGGACATCCCCTCACAATGCAAGTGATACTCCTCATCTTAGTCTCCCTAAATAACGGTTTACTTGATACAGACTCATTCCAACGATACCCAAGGACCCTCCAGCGACACCTACAGTTGTACCAAAGACATGTGTGGTAACTGGTAAGTGTCTGAGTCTAGCAACCATACAGTAAGACAGGGAGCACCAGGACCCCAGGTTTCTGTTATCATCCCTCAAAACATCACGGAGTACAGGCTGTTGACGATAGTCCACAGTATCTCAATGACCTTCTCAACAGCACGACCAGACTTTGTATTCCACATAATCTGAGTAATGTTAAATAAAACGGCTGCATCACTACAGCAATTTACACACAAATCTTTATTACTTATTTGTCATTTTACCTGCATAAAAAAAAATTGTGCTTTTATTCCACAGAAAATATTGTGCATTTGTGAAATTTTCACTTTCAAACAACTGTACAAAATGCATTATTATTTTATCTTCACTTTACTTTGGCATTATAAGCCATTTTGGGTTTTTGCAGAAAACTAGAAGCAAACAATGCATAAGTAGCAACGTTGACAGCATAAAAACATCAAGCGGCCAGGTGACTTGTCCGTCAAGCAAAAATGACCATAAACACGAGAAGGTAACAGTGAGGTATCCTTTAGTACTGCTTTGCCAAGCTGTGCAAACTAGAAGCAAATTTTTCCATGCAATGAGGCGTAATGGAAGTAATGGTGCCATTATTGTCCATCAACCGTCTCAAACTACTCAAACAACTGGCTGGCTGCGAGACCTTTAGGGTTCGAACCCGAACAACAAACAAACGTAATGGTAAAAGTGATGTGCAGCTTTCTTCTCGAAAGCAGACACGGAAGCTGTTCACAATTCTGGACGAGTGAGGATTGTTCCGCTATTCCCTCGCTGTAATCTGCAGCAGCATTGTGCTGAAACATTCGGTTTGAATCCAAGAGCCGACAGCATTGTCTGGTCTTTATTAACAGTCGGAAGATAGCTTGCATGCTGGACCATTGCTCTCCTCATCTAATATTCAGCCTGAGGTTGTCTGACATTCCTCGGGGCATGTGCCTGACATTTGGAAGCAGACTTATAGATAGAGTAATAATGTCACAGGGTCTGTGGGTATTTTTTTTTTTTTTCTTTTGACTGAAAACAGTCCGAAACAACAGCGACGGTAGAAAGACACAACCTCAGAACATATTGGATTTTTTTTTTTTTTTTTTTTTGTTTTTTTTTTCCAAAAACGAATT
>CABFOU010123767.1:4494-15227 GCA_900660325.1 Opsanus beta
TTGCCCCTTGATTAACTAGCCCATATTATTTTGTTATTTTGACCCAACCAGGAACAGGGAAAGAATTGAAGTTTTTTTTTTTTTTTTTTTTAAACAAACATTTAATTACTGGGCATGTAGCTTTTCACACACTTGTCAGACAGTGCCAACGTGCTGTTGTCCAATGCATATTTCATATTTATCATGATCCCAACAGATCTATAAAAGTTAACCCACATTTTGCAAACTGGATATCAAGTTTTCCAGAGTACCTCTTTGCTTCTGTATGATGCATCAAGTTAAAATTAGACACAGTTTTACCTCTGTGTTGGCCTTTACCAACTTAAATTACATCTCAAGTGTATCAGAACTATAGAAGTTGTTGTGGTTCAAATTACTGGTAACAGACTTTTACCCTATTTTTACCCTATTAGATGGCTCTCCTCAAAATTTGACACAGTTTCACCTCAGCCTGAATCGACACATACCACAGATTTCTCCTTGTACTATCAAAGGTCACTAGGTATTCAATAATATGTGGAGTAAATCACTAGCATAGCATCCTCATGTTAATGGCAAGATTTCAAAATGATCCATTTCCCATTAGTGGCTGTCCAAAACAATATCTCCAGAAACATCTTTGTTACCTCTGCCAACCAACAGGACCCTAGCTTGTTGCGCAAAGTCCCTGTTACTTGCACTAAATCATGAATTATCTTCACTGACATGACAAAATAACAGACAACCCATCTATTATTTGCAGACTAAATAAAATTAAAGATGATAATCAGTGATATCACTGTGGGCTTGAATAATCCACAGGGAGTGCCAAACAGGCAAGGAGGTGAAGCAGGGCACATCTATCATCTGTAACTTTAACACAAACTCTCATACACACAAATACCACAAGTATTGATTTAGCAGTGGCAAACACGCTCAGAGATCTCAGGGAGGAAAAAAAAAAAAGACAGAAAGACATGAAATATTCACAAACAGCCAAGGTTAAATCATCTGTCACAAAGAGGAAGAGGGACTTTAATACTGGAAAACAAGGGAGAAAGAAAGATGAAAAATCACAAGCCACCCATACAAAGAGAAATGAAAATGAATTTTGACAAAATATGCTGGGTGTGACGGCTGGAGTGCAGAAAGAAAAATCATCAAGAATTCCAACTTTCTGCTGACCAATGTAGGCTGAAATGTAAAGATATACCATTTAAGTATGAAATGAAACAAACCGCAGTGGTGCGTCATCACGACATGATACAATGCGACTGTGCTGCATCAATATAATACAGGAGTGTTATGATGAAGAACCACAGAAGAGCGCACATGTTATGGTGAGCAGCTCTATGTATGCAATGAATGAGGAGCGGGTGCTGCTTAGAGCTACACACCCGGTCCGGTCCTATTTGTGGCTGACAAAGAGGTTCCAGAGTGCAGAGAAATGAATATGTAATGAAGCCATGCTTCATTGAGCACTCAAAATGCTCCTGTGTCCGCACAAAATAAAATTAGTTCCCACGTTTGATTATGTATGTGTGACGGAGGCCAGCAGGAGTCGCTGTGCATCTGATAGTCAACAGGCCTCACTCCCCGGATAGCCAAAAGATACTCTGGCCACTCAGGCCAGAACTGAGGTTTTAGCCAACTGTTCAGAGCGTGCACCTCCCACGCTGGAGATCGTGAGTTCGCATCCTGAGGGGAGTGAGTGGGAGGAGTCAACACAATGCAGAAAAGCCACTACATATGCACATGATGAGCATCTACGCTGTGCCAAGTTGAGCGCACATGGAAGATTGAGAGCAAAAAACACTTTGGATGAGACATTATTAGGTGTTCATGTGGATAAAAAGAAACACCTTTATTGAGCACAGAATACGTTCTGTCTGTGCAACTCACCTTTTCTGATGGCTTGGCAGCATGTGTTGCCAAAATTGTTTAAGCATTTATGTCATCCACATGAATTAAACAGTGGGAAGGATTTTTTTGTCATGCCTATGCAGTAGCATTTCTGATAGTTTTCTTGAGCTGTCCTGGACACCATGTGAGCTGGCAGAGGAAAAACACAATACTGTTTTGTTAATGATGCAAAGTATCTTTCTTTGTTTCTTTCTTTCTTTTGGCTGATCCCATTCTTGGTTTCAACGGCATAGACATCTCAACCTCATATATATTCATTCTGAAAGTCTGTTCGATTCAGTTCATGGCACTCCTCTCTGGGACAAAATGAAAATTTGCGAGATCCACAAGAAGTTGCTGGACATCATATCCAGCCTATATGCAAATACTGTGATTGATCTGCAGAGCAGAGGTAAAGACTGAATGTTTCCCAGTGAAAACTGGTCATCAGGAATGTGTTCTGGTTACTACACTGTTCAGTGCTTGCACAGGCTGGGTATTTGGGTAGGGTTGTGGAAACCAGCGACACAGGTGCTTTTGTCAGTGAGGAAAGGTTTAGACCTTGACTTCAGACAATGCTGTGATCTTTATTGAATCAATGGATACCCTGATTGCAGCACTTGAGAAGCTGAGTGAGGAATCGGAGCGTCTGGGGCAATAATTGTCCTCAATCAAGACTAAAATCCAGGCTTTTAATGACTTCCTGGACTCAGCAATAAGAAGTGTATCTGTATGTGGTGAAAGCGTTGAACATGTAGGGACATTCGCTTATCTCTGCATCATGAGGTTGTGGGGCAGAGATGTTTAGTGATGCCGATATCGTTGCAGGAGAACAAAGGTCCAAGTTTTTAGTGTTGATGATGCTTGATGCTTATTGATGCTTCCAGTCTTCGTGTTTGGTTGCAAGACTTGGACGCTAACCAGTGACCAAAGGTAACGATGAAATGTATTTGGTAAAAGGTCTGTTAAGAGGATCCTTTGGTACCACTGGAAAAACTGTGTTAAACGAGCAGTTACTTGGGGAGACTAAGATAAGGAGTTTCACTTACACTGTGAGGGAGTGTCAGCTTCAAAATTTTGGTCATGTGGTACATTTCTCTGGACATGATCCAGCACATAGGTGCCTCAGTGTTGAAGACCCCAGTGGCTTTAGAAGGCCGAGGGGATGCCCACTTTTCACAGGGCTGTTGGCAGATATATGGAGAGATTAGAGAGGTGAGGATAGACTGGTTGTCTACCTGGGTTGTTGCCATCCAGGACCCAAGGCCACACAGCGGTGTTGTGGATGCAAAGAAGTTTGGCACCAGCACCTGCTCCCAGATGCCACTAGAAGTCCATTGGGTCTGTAAGGGTACTATCTCACTGGGCTACAACAGAGTGCAATTCATGGGGGAATTTGCGAAATTACACAAAACGTATGTGGGGGTTTGCATTCTCCTCAAGGCGTCACTCTTGTGTTGGTTGAATTTTGAACATTTCAAAAATTGTGCAGTGACAAATTTACTCTCTAAATACAGTCCTCGTGGGCGTCTCAAACCCTTCTCGATTTAGCTTATGTGAGATAGAAAGTGCGCATCATGTGAGACAACTTGTGGGGGGTTGACGACACACTTCCTTTTATATGATCAAAGAGGAACAGAGCTTCTGGAAGCGGCTGAGCGAGTCCAGCGGGCAGGCAGCATGTAGGGTCAGCGGGCTGCAGGAGACCTGTCAGGTTTATCCTCTTATTATTTTTAGTGAAGACCACAATAAATGAAAGTTTTATGCATCAGCCAGGCCGTGGACGCACAGTCAGCGGGCTGGAAGATACCTGTCCGGTGTCAGAGGAGCTGCACAGTCTGGATTTATCATTTTATTTTTTATTGAGGACCACAATGTAAATAACTTATGCTTTATTACGTTATCCTCTGCAATTTAAAATACTGGATTGTTTATTTTACGTACATGTATATTATTGCCAAATAAATCAAATCAAAAAATGTACACCCCCAAAGCACTGCTGGACATCGCACCCCCCACAGAGAAGTGGCTGCTCTAGCGCATCGAGGAGCACTACGAGCGGATCCGAGGAGAGAAGAGTGGATGATAATAATGACGAGATGCAGCTGCCTTTCCTGTGGAGTCACTCTACTGGACATTACAGCACACTGCATCAGGCAGAAATGGCCATTCCATCGCGTTAAGGAGCGCTTCCAGAGGATCCTGGAGTCTGAACAGAGGAGGATCGTATAAGCAGATGATAGTATACTGGTCATTCCCTGGAGGAGAAGACAGTAGGTCAAGTGGGGACAATAATATTGACAAGACATAGTTCTTGGACATCATTTTGCAAGTCGCTGAGTGCGCTGTCCACACATTTTTCCTGTTTTTTTTCCTCCTCCATGGAACCATGCTTGGCTTTTTATTATTATTATTATTGACAGGGCTGTGCATTCCATGGCTACAGTCTGGGGTATTTCCAGAACCTCTTTTCACATAATAGCAGCATAATAGCAGCCCACAACCATCCTGAGCACTTTGTTTGCAAACGTGTCATTTCAGCCATGTGAGTGGCGCTCAACATCCGTGAGAGTGCTGCGCGGAAATCGTTGCAAGTGCTTTTGAGCTGCACTCATGTGCAAATAGGGCCAAAAATCATGAGTAGTCTGCATGACTACTCATGATTTTTGGCCCCATTTTCACCGCCAGTCCATGCAACAGTCAGCCCACATTCAGGCGACGTGCGCCAACATGTCATAACTACACGGATGCAAAACCACATTTGCCTTGCAGAAGTTTTGAACATGCTTGACTTGCTGCATTGTGATCTGGACTCACCAACACACACATTCATAATGCTGATGGTCCATGCATGCTGCAATATAATGTGCGTTTCTATGTTTTTGACATAATGTGCATTCCTATCACATATTCATGCAGTGTACTGCCAGCTTAAGAGGAAAGAAGTTAAAATCCAAAATATATGGTAAAAGTACAATGAATAGGTTTTCTGTTCATGCTGGACTGATGCATTTGTGCTGCAGCAGTGCATATTTCTACCAGCAGTTAAGATGTGGGCATCTCTGTGCTTGAAAAGGTTTACTTTCAGAGTGTGTGGATTTATGAATACTGATTACAATAATAAATTTAAGCTTAAAGCGTCCTCATCAGCAGCATCAGCCAAACCACCGGTAAGTTTGTGATGCAGCTTTTCCTCATTTAGCCAAAAACCAAAAAGCTGTTGGAGAGGAAGAAAAAAACCTGTCTGCTGGTTTGTGCCCACGAGCAAAGTAAATGTTTTCCAAACAGCTCACGAAGACTGGCACTGGTAGACAGTGGCTGCATTTCATGATGTTAACTCATGCAAGTTAAAAGGGACCACGTGTGATACACATATAAAGAGAAATGTCAGCAAAACAAAGGTACTAGAACCATGTTGACACTGAAATTCATTTAAACATCTGTTGATAAATGAGTAGGTGACTATTTTGTACATTCAGAAGGTTTCCAATATACTTTGGCAAAAGCCTTGGCATGTGCCCTGGAAAAACATGTGCATGAATACATGGATGAGTCAATCCCCTTTAGTTTGTTAATAATAATAATAATAATAATAATAATAATAATAATAATAATAATCATCCCACAACCAATACACGCCATCACCTTGAAGGTCTCCGTATTAAAAACACATGAGGATAGCCTGAATAAAATCGAGTTAACTGAATATACTGTATACTTGTCTCCTGCATGGACATGTTTGTGCTTGTTGCAAGAAATATCTTATTACATGCACAATACAAATGGGGATCAGATGCTGTTTTACCTCAATATGTGTGTGGTTGAAGTTACATGTAGCGTAAAATGAGTCTCAAGTGTCAATTACCAGCTTTCACCCGACGCAATGGACAATCATGCTCACACCAATTTTTGTTCAATACCAAATGTACTCATCTTTGCACCCATGGGCCTGTTTGTACAAAAATAACATGTGGTCATGGGCAAAGACAGCACATTCCTATTATGTCACAAGAAATCATTTGTACTTCAGACCACCGAAAAGCAAATCAAAAATCTTGTGCGTTGGGTATGTGACATTTAAAAAGCGTAGCACTCAGACGCGGCTTACATTAACAGGTTCACCACACATGTACACACTGCACAGAGATATGTTGACAGGGCACATTGAATTGAACACAAAATTAATAAGCTATAACAAAGAACTGATGTAAAAACAGCTTTGGTGTTATTTGGACCTTATTTTAGTGCAGTTTTTCTTCTTCCCCACAACTGAGGCCTTGTGGAGGCAAATGGGAGGATTCATCTTTCACAGGGAGTTCAGACATTAAACAAAACCATATCTACATATGGTTTTGCATTATTAGGTTTAGCATTATTAAGATGTGTAATATCACGTACTTTGATACAAGGACAGACAGCATGATAAAGATCACTCGTACAGCATTTATTGATTGACAGCTTTCTCAACTTACCTTAAAAAAATACTGCATGCAACTGGTCCATTTGTGTGGAGGAGGTCCAGCTCAAAGTCCAGCTGACCCTGTTCACACAGTGGAGTGTTCAAGGAAGCAACATTTTCATAGGTATTACGCCAATTGTCATTGCAATTTCCCAAATTATGTCTCACTCATCCTGTTCATGCAGAGCCATTTATTCACCACAAATTCTCTAATCACATTTCTCAAATTATGTCTCACTCATCCTGTTCATGCAGAGCCATTTATTCACCACAAATTCTCTAATCACATTTCTCTTGCATATGTTCAAGACCACTACACTCAGCACCTGGGCACGCCTGCTTAAAGGAGATAATGGGTGTCATGGTGGATGGTTGATGTTATGATATGCCTACAAGATACCCACAACACACCCTTGCATTATGTGGCGCCTTAATCCAACCCTTGTCAGCCTAGTGCTCAGGTTTTTGCTGAGAATGTGTGCCTTTTAGACCGCAAGAACTGCATGCTGGAACCAGTTCATTCGTCTATGTTATCACAAATATATATGTGTAATTTTGTTATTCTTAAAGAAGTCATCCTGTGAAAATTGGTTTCACAATTAAATATGTTTGGGGTTTCATGTTAAATATCGTCAAAGGCTTACAAGTCTATGTATATGCATGGTGGTAGAAACTAACCAATTGGCAACATTTAGGAATGGAAATGCTTGTTCTGAACCTCCAAAATGTACATCCATATCCGACATCCTGTTTTATTTGTGTGACACCAATATGGTATGTGGGAATGAACCATTACAGAAACCATTACATCGTTTCTGCAGTTCTGCTGGTGCCCGTCCACACCTTCAGTGAATGCCTGCCTCTGCTTTATTTTATGGGTAAGATAGTGTGCTTAGGGCAGTCAGTTCCTTCCTTACTCTTGGGTCTTTTCCTCCCAACATTTTGGTGTGGGTTGGCCTTCATTTCATTTGGCCAATGAAGTGTTTTTCCAGTTTAATTATTTTTTTTTAAGACTCATCTGGCCATCTTTGGTGCTTTCCTGCTGAATTTGTTTTATGTTGGGCCATTTTTTTAATTTTTTTTTTTAGTTCTTGGCTTTGACAGCAATGTGGCTGTCTCCTGAGGGGTGTTCTTGAGCTGGCTGGCAGGCATGTGCTATGTCTTTTCTCAGAAGCAGTTATTTTGCCATCCACCATTTCAGTACTTCCAGGCCTTTAGGTGTTCCTGAGAGCTTGACAGAGAATCCCCCCCACCTCTGGGAAGTGTGTTGTGTTGTCAATTTGGCCATGCCTGTTTTTGCCATAATTCTCTCCCCCCTTTTTTTTGGCTTATAGTATCTTGCATTGCTGGCACTGTGGCCATCAGAGTTGGTGATCAGAAGCAGCAGGCTACAGATTCAATGTGCCACTTGGAATCTGGACTGATGCAGTTATTGTTGCAAGAACAAAGTCTTTCTTTTGTTCTGCGTTTGCTGTTATGTTTGGACCAGACTCACATTTTACTTTAAAAGCACCACATCATGCAGAATCTGCTTTTATTCCACCTTTTTACAATTTAATATACTGCAGGTGGGGTTAAATATCATCCAAAATCCTCCAACAGTCCCATGTCATTGCAAGTACAAAGTCCTCAGGTATTAGCTAAATTTGGCTTTTTGTCACATTTGTTAGCAAAGTAACAACTTTGCTTCTGATAGTATCAGTAGTTTGTTATTTACAAAATCAGTCTGGTAAGTCTAGTTTATTTGTTGTTTGAGGTTTCATTGTAAATTTGTGTCATTCTGAGTTTATTTGGTTAGCACTGGTAGCAGCCTGGGTAGCTGATGGAGTTATTGTGCTTGTCTAAGCTTTCTGGTCACTTGTTCACTTTGAGGGGCAGGTAGCAGGTATAGTGGAGGTGTGGATGTGTCAATTACCTCTGAGGTTTTTTTTGCTAATGAATAAAGTTCAAATGTTAAATTAGCTGGTTTTATGGAACCATATCTGGAATGGGTAGTCAGTGGTAGACATTAAGGGTTTTTACTCATTGGCTGAGGGGGCCAGTAAATTTGAGAAGTTACTGGCCTTCTGAACCAATGGGCAAAAACTCTTCAGATTTACTGGACCCCCTCCAGATCCACGAAAGAATGCTGCTTGGATTTGTAAAGTGGCTTCAGAGGAGCAGGATTCCATCAGGACCTAGCATTTTCTAAAAATTATTAATTGTAAACAGAAACATTGTACTTGTCTAACAGAATTCAGAGTACTTGGGAATATCAGTCTGTTGGCATGAATATGTTGGACCACTGTTGGTCATGACACATAACAATCCAACCAGCCTGTCAAACATGAGTACCTGGATATTAAGCTATGAAGAAGGTATTAATTTCAAACAGTTTCTCCTTCTGATGTGGCATAATGAATCTGATAGGACCTTCTCCACTGAGGCAGTGACAACCTCCATGGGGAACTCAACAGACCTATGGACCTGCCAAATGGACACCTTGTTAGTAATCCAACTGTGTACACCCTACTAAAAAGTATGCAAGTGTGGACATTGTGGGCTTTGGTGGAGATAAGTGCTGCATGTGCTGTAATGAGTACCTTCGTAGTTGGAGTTTTCTTTATACCTCAACAAACATTGTAGTCCAAATAAAATTGAATAATTAAAGGTGCAGGATGATGGAAAAGTGCAATCATATTTTTCATGTGGACTGGCTCAATGATGACAAACCTGGTTATACCTGGAAAAATAAAGAAACAATGAAAACTTCTACCACACAGAAGAAATAATTTAACAGGCACAATCTTGAACAGATTTTACACAGTTAATCTTAAAAGCCACTTTAGAAATTAAATACTGGGAAGGAAGCAATTTGAAGGTATGGAAGACGATCTAGTTCAATGTTGTACCTGTCAGATTACTGCAGCAGTGAACGCTGGTGATTCAGGTTTCTTTGTCTAAAAGCTGATTGGATCAGTGATTAAGTCACATCTTAAATAGCCCACATAAAGGTGTATTGAACTCTGACAAGGTTGAAGACAGCTGATAAAGCTGGCATAACTAATGCAACTATATATTAATAACTAGGTTTACTCATGCAATACACGGGTCAATGGTTGGCATCAAATTTTTTTGTCAACAGATGACCAAGATGAATCAAACAAATACATCAAATATCTACACACATTAAGCTATATTTGTCAGGAATTTCAAATGAAAGTGTTCACATATACACAAAAGTTAAATTTTGTATCATACATTAATTGGTGCATTGCACTAAATGTGCATCAGTAATTAACATATTCAGAAACAAAGTGGAACTAATTTTTCCATAGGTGACTGGAAATAAAAAACAGGGTAATCTGCTTGTGTTCTTGTTTTTGTTGCAGTGAGGCAATATATTCTTTCAGTTAATAAATTAAATGCTCATTTATAAACCAGGGGTGGGCAATTAATCAAGTTTTGATTTCAGTTCCAATTTTGGCCTCCAACAACTACAAAAATAAGCTATCAAAGAAGTACATATTCCAGTATTTTCATTGAGAGAATTTTTTTTTAAATTTAATTTTCATATTACCACTTTGGCACTGATTAGCCAGTATCGATAGCTTGGTGACGTTGATTCCGCTGATGGTGCCACAGTTGCTGATGCAATGTGCCAGTCATCTATTAAAAGGCAAGTGGCCTCTGTGTACGCGTATGCGTGCGTGTGTGTGTGGCTTCAATCACAGAGAAACTGGGGAGAGCCTACATTTGCTGTTTGGTATGCTTATGTATTTTGAGTCAAGGATGAATGCCGTGAAAACGGAAAGTTGATAAGACTAATATTTTTGGAGAAATTAGGAATATTAGGTAACAGCGAACAATGGACATTGATAATTACATTCTGGACTTATGCCATTGCAGCAGGGGGCAGTCAATCATCTATATATTAAAAGCCAAGTGGCCTCTGTGTACGTGTATGCGTGCGTGTGTATAACTTCAATCACGGACAAACTGGGGAGAGCTGGCATTTGCCGTTGGGTATGCTTAGGTATTTTGGTTCAAGGATGAACGCCACCAAAACAGAACATTGATAGGACTAATATTTTTGGAGAAACTACAGACATTGGCTAACAACAATGAACAATGGATGTTGATAATTACATTCTGGACTCACACACCATTCCAGCAGGGGGCAGTACATCATCTATATATTAAAAGCGAAGTGGCCTCTGTGTATGTGTGTGTGCACCTTCGAACATGGAGAAACTGGGGAGAGCTGATATTTTCCATTTGGCATGCTTATGTATTTTAGGTCGAGGATGAATGCCGCCAAAACGGAGCATTGATAGGACTAATATTTTTGGAGAAATTACAGATATTACCCAACAACAGTGAACAATGGACGTTGATAATTACATTCTGGACT